>JAODUO010000455.1:377500-560000 GCA_025642075.2 Ridgeia piscesae
ACGAACATCCTGGCGCCGTATATTTTCATATAATAAGCGTCGAAAGTTTGCTATTCTCGAAACAATTACGATAAGAATAGTCGAAAATATTAAAGTTACGCCAACGCAGTAGGGCGCTTAACGTTTTCATACCTTTCACGGTAGGCTAATTCACTCAGATGGAGAGTTCAAGTAGAAGTGTCTATTAATGAAGTATATAGAAAAAAATCACAAATTTACATGGGTTAGATAGAAGTGATTCTAACCAATTGCTGTTTGGGCGTATAATGGCGGCGATCAATCCTAAAGTCGAAACGAATTTAAAAAAGATTCACCATACTCATCAAATCATGGTTACACATCTTGTAATTATGTAAGTTGTTACGTTTGTGCAATGGTTGCTCAAGCGTTCAGCCCTCGGTTAATCTCTCGGTGTTCATACGGTCGTTGCCTGATATGTCTCAATGTTCATATCTCTTATAGTATGTCGTCACATGTAAAGCATGCATATTTGAGGTATAATCTTGGCAACTGGTTTTAAAATCATCTAAGTAGTATTTAGAACTTTAAAACCCATGACTGTTGCCATTTTTCTGTTTGGTAGTAGTGATATAGTGATTTAGCGGCCATAAAAAACGGCCGCCAAATATAATTTCGCCTTACGTCAATAACTGTTTCGTCTACAGCTGTTGTGTGTCAATATAATATTTATGTCTTATTGGACAAAGATTTCAAATATAAAATCTTTTGAATTCTTCGGGTTTCATATTCGCCATTTTTAAAGATGGCGGTCGTCAAATACAAATGTCACAATATCTCACATTGGCCAGTAATATTATATTTCTGCCTACTCTATTCGTTGTTTATGGTCGCAATTTGCCACCATTTTCTATCAACTAACAATGCTTTTCTCATTTATGTTATGATTTAATATTTTTATAAACGTTTTAAAAAGACTGGGTAACATCGTCAACTATGACCATACCAAACCTTTTCATGTAAAAACCGTGTGACTATTCTGTATTGTCAGAGCAGTCTTTGTGACTAGACTGTGTTTTCAGAGCAGTCTTTGTGACTAGACTGTGTTGTCAGAGCAGTCTTTGTGAGTACACTGTGTTGTCAGAGCAGTCTTTGTGACTAGACTGTGTTGTCAGAGCTGTCTTTGTGACTAGACTGTGTTGTCAGAGCAGTATTTGTGACTAGACTGTGTTGTCAGAGACAGTTTTTGTGACTAGACTGTGTTATCAGAGCAGTCTTTGGGACTAGACTGTGTTGTCAGAGCAGTCTTTGTGACTAGACCGTGTTGTCAGACAGTATTTGTGACTAGATTGTGATCAGAGCGTCTTTGTGACTAGACTGTGTTGTCAGAGCAGTATTTGTGACTAGACTGTGTTATCAGAGCTGTCTTTGTGACTAGACTGTGTTGTCAGAGCAGTCTTTGTGACTAGACTGTGTTGTCAGAACAGTTTTTGTGACTAGACTGTGTTATCAGAGCAGTCTTTGGGACTAGACTGTGTTGTCAGAGCAGTCTTTGTGACTAGACCGTGTTGTCAGAACAGTATTTGTGACTAGACTGTGTTGTCAGAGCAGTCTTTGTGACTAGACTGTGTTGTCAGAGCAGTCTTTGTGACTAGACTGTTTTGTCAGAGCAGTCTTTGTGACTAGACTGTGTTGTCAGAGCAGTCTTCGTGACTAGACTGTGTTGTCAGAACAGTCTTTGTGACTAGATTGTGTTGTCATAGCAGTCTTTGTGACTAGACTGTGTTGTCAGAACAGTCTTTGTGACTAGATTGTGTTGTCAGAGCAGTCTTTGTGACTAGATTGTGTTGTCAGAGCAGTCTTTGTGACTAGACTGTGTTGTCAGAGCAATCTTTGTGACTAGACTGTGTTGTCAGAGCAATCTTTGTGACTAGACTGTGTTGTCAGAGCAGTCTTTGTGACTAGACTGTGTTGTCAGAGCAGTCTTTGTGACTAGACTGTGTTGTCAGAGCAGTCTTTGTGACTAGACTGTGTTGTCAGAACAGTCTTTGTGACTAGATTGTGTTGTCAGAGCAGTCTTGCAGTCGAAGTCACAGTTGAATCGTTCACAAACGTTCTTTAATTAAAACACGCGGAGAGTGAAATAGTTATATAAAAACATTGTCTGCAAACATACTCCGATGCAACAAACGTGTTAGACAAGGCAATAAATCAGTTGTACTTCAAGTTACTTGCCACGCGAAAAAAGGATTGATCATTTGCACAAGCTTAAATTGTCACACTCGTTACTTTAAGTGACTCGTATTACGTAACACGTTTGTTCAAACATTGGAGGGTGCGAGGGAGAAAGGAGGAAGGGAGATTGGCGGGATGGAGAGAGATGGGAGAGAGGGGGGAGGGAGGAGGGACGGAAGGGGGCGGAAGGGAGGCAGATGGGAGGGAGGGAGATGAGAGAGATGGAGATGGAGGGAGGGATGAGAGAGGGGTAGGAGAGAGGTGGGAGGAGGAGAGAGAGGGAGGGAAATACGGGGGAAAGATGAAGAAATATCGGTAAATGTGTTAAGTAACTTATATGTGGTTTATTAGCAGATGTGCAATAACAATAACAAAACCATGCAGATCATTGTCCATACATAACTAACATTACCGGTATAAATCAATAATTTCCATATGAACATTTTTACGGTTACTGTTTTGACAATTTTGTTGGCACCGGTTTGCCTTTCGGAATATTACGTTTCAAAAGGCCATACATCAGTTACATAATGCCAATATTACTTTAATCACTCAAAAATATTAATGGTTCCATTTTTTAAACTGGGGTCCATATACAACCCCGTGGTAGATGGACCTCATGGAGGTCCATTTACAATCTCATACTGGTCCTATACTGTCGTACTAGTATATGGATATATAGATCTGCAAAACAATGAAACTGAGAGATCGGTGTCCACTCGTGACGATGCACTTTTTAGAACACACAACAATAAATATTCCCAGTAGTTTTTACTTAATATGTTTTTGTTAATGCGTTTCTTTGATGATGTTACCTCCACCTGAATTACATATGTGAAGATTTACTGATGCCGTAGTTGAAGTAATTACTGAAGTCGTAATGGAAAGTGTGTTTTTGCTGTAGCGTCTTCTAGAGGGTGTATCCCCCACCTGAACGGATTGCCTTGAGATCTCCTGCTGACGCAGTAATGGAAATAGTTGCTGCCCTTACGTTTTTGCATCACGGGCGGGTATGAGCTAGCGATGATGAATGCCGCAAATACACACATGTGAATGTACTATGTCGGTAAAATACCGCCATATTGGATTGACAGATGCGTTGCCAACTCTGGGTGTTGGCCGAAAGCAGCTCGCACGATATTTTAATGACACTGGTGAAAGCGGACCGGGACACCCCAGTCGTTGAAGAAGGAGACCATCAGAAAACGTTTTTGTGACTACAGGCGTGTGCCCACATAACTGTTTCTTTTACTGACTTCTGCTAAGGTAAATGTACCGGTTCTCGGACAGTGGCAGTCATCAGGCACTTTACCTTTAAATAACATATGTATGTATGTATATGTATGCATGTTATAATAAATATAATATATATATATATATATATATATATATATGTGTGTGTGTGTGTGTGTGTGTGTGTGTGTTGTGTGTGTGTGTGTGTGTGTATGTATGTATGTGTGTATGTATTTATGCCTATATGTGCGTATGTATATACGTATGTGTGTGTATGCATGTATGCATGCATGTATGTATGCATGTATGTATGTATGTATGTATGTATGTATGTATGTATGTATGTATGTATGTATGTATGTATGTATGTATGTATGTATGTATGTATGTATGTATGTATGTATGTATGTATGTATGTATGTATGTATGTATGTATGTATGTATGTATGTATGTATGTATGTATGTATGTATAATATATGCATGCGTATATGTTTGCATGCATACATACATACACTCATGCACATGCATACATAAGTACATACATGGACACATGCATCAGTCATGCATCGGTCGGTCGGTCGGTCGGTCGGTCGGTCGGTCGGTCGGTCGGTCGGTCGGTCGGTCGGTCGGTCGGTCGGTCGGTCGGTCGGTCGGTCGGTCGGTCGGTCGGTCGGTCGGTCGGTCGGTCGGTCGGTCGGTCGGTCGGTCGGTCGGTCGGTCGGTCGGTCGGTCGGTCGGTCGGTCGGTCGGTCGGTCGGTCGGTCGGTCGGTCGGTCGGTCGGTCGGTCGGTCGGTCCAACCAACTCACTGGTCGGTTAAACCAACTCACTGTAGGATCAGGTACATTCTACCTAAATAATAGTTGTTCAAAACACTATCGTGAGTCCATTAGAAATCGCAGATTGGTAGGGCTACATTACATGTCAGACTAATTTAATGTTTTGCCTTTGTAAGATAATTGATTAGTTGATTTAAGGTTCGTTAGTTTTTAAGTGTGTTACTACGGCACGTAACATTAACACATACATCATAGGTTGGGTAACTATAGTTATATTTCAGTAATAACAGTCCAGCCGAATAACTGGTCTATGTTTAAGCCATTCGATTACATTTGAGTACCACATATACAATAATAACTGCACCCGCATATTTGCCTTGAAACGACCATTTCATCCGCGATGATTTCTCGTAATATAAATTGGTAGTAAATGATACTGGTCTAGCCACAAATTGACGGAGACGTGCAGTAAATTATGACATAACATATGCATTGTTCTTTGATGTTTTGACATTATTATCGACTCTAGTTGACGACTCTGTACGATGCCATTACATGCCTGCGTAACAAGACGACAGTGTGTGTACGGGTAGTGATCATCATGCAGTTCTCTCATTGGTCTTCTCCGTCACGCGTTGTATTCCCCCTTATAACAAAGCACCCCGCCCAGACTGCGCACACACCTCAAGAAAGTAATCGACACAGCTCAGTTCACAATTCCAGTGAAATATCTGAAGAGTGTTTCGGTGACGAGCGAGCGAGACATGCGGCCGTGCGTGTTGGTGCTGTGTGTCTTCTCTCTACAGTCGGTCGTAACAGGTAATCGTATATATATATATATATACTACCATTTCTGGTTGTTTCTAAAAGTGTTTCAGCAATACAACCGAAAGATATCGCGATAAAGCGTGAAAATCAGACATCATTTTTATGCAAGAAGAGTGTTTTGTCAGCAGTTCTAATCTAACATGTCAGACATCTGGATTATGAAGGTGTTGTGCCCGAATTTTGTAGAGTGATAACTGCTTGCAATATGTTTATACTATATTTATTTGGTATAGCGCCACATCCATAATCGTTCGTGACGCTTCATAGCAATATTACAATTTAAAAGATATAAAAAGATAATATGTATACAATAAGACAAATATTATTGTTTAAAAATAAATGTAAACAATATATGTATAGGTATATGAATATATATATATATATATATATATATATATATATATATATATATAAATTTAGTACAGTCTTAAATAGCGTAGCACTTTTAAATAAATAAATAATTTACGTATTAGTCATAAAAACACATAATAACCGGTCTAGTGTATACACAAAGACACTGAACACAAAGCGAAGCCGTAATTGTAGCCACACCAACGCGAATCACACTTTTATCCACGATTGCATCTGCAGACTTAGGCACAATCGGAAGATATTGTGTCTTGTCATCGTCCATGAACAAAGAATTCCGTGCCATCCAGACCTTTACCTCATCTAAGCAATCTTCCATTTGCTTAACTGCAGCCACTAATGCAGAATGGTTCAAGTCAAAATGAGCATAGCTATATCCGTTTTATTACATAGGCACAATCGGTTATTGTAGATATACAGTTGTTATGTTACTGTCGCAGTTACTCACTAACCAGATGGGCGAGATATGTACTCTAATGGTAGTTGGGCTAGTATCATTATATATTAGGGACATAAGCTAGTAGCATACGCTATACGATATCCCTCGAGATAATAATAATAAGTAGAACATGTATATAGAATCATGAATCTAGATAAAATCCTTTCCGAGGCGGTGCATGTGAGTTTATACATATGTATACATCTATATATGCAGAATATGTATCAGCTACGTAAGATTAATAATATTAAATTTGTTTATGTAAATGTCAATACAAAAATTTTAAAAAATAGTAATAAATGATAAATAAATAAATTACAACTAAAATGAGTATTAAAATAAAGGTATGTTGATAACAAATGAGTGAAGACATTGTGCAAAATTAGTGTAAAACTTTTACAATGTAACAAATAGGTAAACAATCAAATAAATAATGAAAATTAAATAAACTGGCAGGTCTACAATCCAAATACAGAACAGGCTTCTTCATCGGCCGCGATAATCGCCTGAGTGCAGGATCGTCTCAGAGGTGCTTTCTCTAGTCATGCCGCTGGGGGTGGTATCATCAGCGTGATCTCGGTCATCTCGTTCGTTGACAGTATTGGGCGGTATACCCGTGTTTGTTGTCGGGATGAACGTTTCTTCGTCATCATTATAGTTTGAATGTTTGATTTGAATTGTTTGGCGTTTCCTGTTATGTCGTGTACGTTCCGTTTTGCTGTCACCATTGTGTTTTTCTTTCGTGTCACCGTGTACGGGCGGTGATCTACTGGTGATTGCAGTTGTGTCGTGTGGCTGTCGCACCAGTACAATGTCTCCTGGTGTGATGAGGCATGTGCTGACGTGTCGCTCTCATCTGCAAGCACCTTCATGTTGCGTCTCGCTAATTTACCATTCGTTCTCAGCTTGTGTCGTTGTGTTTGCAAGTACAATTAATCCTCATTTCGCGTTTGAAGAGATCCGTGGCTGGAGAAATACCAGATGATGAATGTGGAGATGCTCGATAGTTGCGTAGGCAGGTATACAAGTCGTGTCTCCACAATTTACCTTCGATGAGTGCTGATCTTATCACCTTCCCAAGATTTCTGAACCTTTTGTTTCGGCGTTCGCCTGTGCCGACAGTGGAGTCACCCGTTGGTGTTTGAAACCCATATGGTTTGCGAATGCTACAAACTGTTGAACTGCGGTCAATTGTCGGTTTTCAGAGACATACGAATTCCCACTATTGAGAACACTTTGTCGAACGCTGATCTATGACCAGTTTGCGCTTGTAGACGTAAAAGAAAGGACAACAGAACAATACATACAAATGATAAGATAATACAAACTATAAGGAAATGTATACACAAAAACCACACATTATCAATTTTTTTCTCCATTTGATCAGGTAAGACTGCAATGACGTATTCATTGCCCGAAATAGCCATATTAATTTGCAATGTGTGGCATACTGAATCAAACGGTTGAAGTCAACCTGCTTCTTGTTGTCTGTAGATTCAGATGGCATTCAAGTAACAAGCTAGATTAGTTACTGTACTTCTGCTTTTCACAAATCTATGTTTACTGTCTGTAACTGTGTAACGTACATGTGCATACAACGAGACATAAAATACTTTAAAAACTGCTAAATAACGGAAAGAGAGATGCAGGTGTATAATTGTACACTTTATTTATATGATTTTATTATATATATATATATATATATATATATATATATATATATATATATATATACATATATATATATATTGTACATAAAATACAATATAAAATTATAAGTTCAATACATAAAATATAATTTAAAAAAATTTGCGGTACAAGTAAAATAATAAATAAGTAGGTAATAAAAATAAATATAAATCAATAAATAGGTCATGCAAAATATGAATAAGTGATAACAATTATTATTAAAAATACTATCTATACACGGACGACATTTGGTCATTTAATGCAAGTTGGAATAGTTCCACAGTTTAACGACATATTAAAAAGCAATGTTAGTGGACCTGCTAATTCTGCAGCACATTCCCTTAGGATTACTCCTGATGCTGTCAGGATCGCATGCTGTTTGCCGCTGTGGTTCTTCCTACCTCGATTACATCATCATAAGACACACTGATAATATGCGGATTGAAAGAAAGGAATATTTAGAAAAGCCAGACTGCCTACTAATGTAAAAACAGACTCGAAAAAGTCGGAAAATAGTTCTGCTTCTCAGCGGGACTGTCTGTCTCGGTGGCATTTATATATATATATATATATATATATATATATATATATATATATATATATATATATATATATATATAATTTCTTATTACACAACTAATAAGTTCAACTCACTTCAACGTTACATTTCAGCCACAATCGGCGGCCTTCTTCAGGAATTCAATTGTCACTGCTCGCTAGTGTAATCATAATTTTTACTTGAATAATAGGTTTTCACTCAATGTAACACAATCTTATGTTCAACAGAATCATATTTTCCCATTAATATCTTGTAAATCTTAAATCATATCTCCCCCGAGGAGACGGTACGAAAGAGTAGGTAGTGAGTGTAATGAACTTGTAGTCATGATCGCTAAAAAATTGAAAGTCTTGTGGTTTGCCAACAATGCTAGTAGTATTCTGGTAGAAAAGTATGGGTTGAGCTAGGTCCGTGTTCTGGATTTACATCCACACATACTGTCACAGCATAAACAAGATCGGTATAAGAGCCACCAAGATGAGACCGGATGAGACCGGCCGTCACACCTGCGTGATTCCCGACGGCTTGCGCGTTATTCGGGGTCACAACACGAACAGGCCCGTGCTAATGCTGTGCTGTATCGAGTCGATCGGCATCGTCAAAGGCAAGAGCGCAGCCGTGCGTGACCTCTACGCACGTGTGCAGCCATGTGTGACCTCGACAATTGTGGTGCAGGACATAGGCAGGTCTTCGGTGGGCGATATTGAGAGATTTTACAATAAAATCTGCAAACGTATCAACTGTGCACGAGGCGTAATGTTGCTGACACATACACGTACCGTTGAACAATAGTCTTGTTCTGCGTCACTGGCGTAATGGGATACCAGGTGGCGAATTATGCAACTCGTGCCTCGTGCCGTCAACCGCCAGCGTCCCGTTACCTCGTTACGCCGCATTAATTCATTATATGCAGCATTTGTTAACACACGTTGTAAAGTATGCTTTACGCTAATAACAGTTGTAGCCTAAAAGAATTCATTCAAATATTAACTGAATAAGAACAAAATAAACAGCGCGCGTGCGCACGCTCGCGTAAAGAGCGCGATTACGTCACAGGCCCGAGTTGCCTATCGGTAGACACTTTATGTGATGTCTGATGACTGAAAGTGTTTATCAACAGTCATCAGATGATCAGACCACATAGAGTATCCACCTACGATGTCAACGGCCGGGCTCTATGAAAATCTGATCAATTCTCCGTCATTAAGAAATAAAGTGTCGTCCCCTTGTAATTTTATAACAGGGCGTGACATCGGCATTGCGACTATATCTGAAACCTGGCTACGCGATACCCCTGAAGATAGTATCACTACCACAGTTTTGAAAAATTTCAGGCTACAGGTTTATCCGTGTTCCTAGAAGATAACAAATGAACATCACTTTCTGAGGAGGTGGGGTTGGCATATTGTAAAAAGAAAACATAAACAATGACACCAGTGTCTTCAGGTAAAGCATAATCGTTCGAAGTCATCGACATCACGCCGAGTTCATCATCAACTGTGAAACTGGCAGTGATATATTGCCCACCCCCATCAAAAAGAAACAAGTCCACAGTTAGCATCTTCCTCAGTGAATTTCAAGACTTCCTTCAGCACCACATTATCATAATATCAGGATAACTTGATTTTGGCGATTTTAACTTCCACTATAATGACCCATTACATACTAATGCTTCCCAGTTACGTGAACATGAACAAATTTCGCCTAATCCCTTTATTACAAAGTTGTGCTGAGCAAGCTTTTTGTCAGCCGAATCACAGCACAGAAGCTACATTGACACGAACCCAGAACGATATCATTTGTGGTCCTGGCCAACAAGAGGTTTACCCGACTGCAGAGTGTAAATAATGTTGCACCTCAGGTGTGGTCTATGTCAGCCGCTACGATCACGTAACACCCATCCTATAACGACTCTTCATGGGCTTCCTGTGGGGTACCGTATCGTTCAAGGTTGTAATGACGACGTGTAAAGCCATCAATTTGCTTGCGCAGACTTACTTCAGTTCTACCAGCCCAACAGAGCGTTGCGATCATCATCGGATCCCCTAGAGTGTCTGCAGGGGACATCTCCACCAGTACGGTGATCGAGTCTTCACCATCGCTGCTCCTCGCCTAGGCTATGGAACGATCTTCCACGAGATATGCGCTAATGTGACTTTACACTTCTTCTAAAGACTCATTTATTAAAACGAGCCATTTATTCATGTAGCTTGCTGTTTATTTATTTACTAGTTACTTTTTTAAATGATGTGCTATTTTTATTATCATAAATCTAGTTTTTTTTACTTTTTATATCTTTATATCTTAAATGATAATTTAATAGGACAGTTGATGCCACGTTTTTAATCTTGCATTTGTCTAGCGTGCAATGGTCGTGTTCCTATAACAGCGCCTTCGAAAAGGATATTGTCGGTGTACTGCTCTAGTTGTTTCCAGCACTCGCCAGGGTTCTATTAACAGACGAAAATATACACATTGTAGTTACCTGTACAACGTTACGATCTCACCGAACTTATCATCTGTTTTTCAGAACAATCGCGCCAACCGGCCTTTCTATGGGTGGTCAGTGCGCGTATACATTAGTTTACAGGAAACTCCAGTATGTGGCGCCACTTTATTGTTAGCGCGCAAAATTAATTAATTTCGTGACAATTGTATATAATATGCGTACTAAGGGGGTACTAGATACAGGAAAATTATGTGAAGTTTTGTGACAGTAGGTAACCATTTTAATGGATTTTTTTGAAGCGCTAAAAAAAGTGCAAAAACAAAAGTACCCGGATTTTGAAGCAGGCGTCTTCGACAACGACATTAATCGATGTTTAGATTTCGCCGGTTTTCGTAAGTACATCGCTCTAGACACATTTTTGCAAGTTTGTTTGACGAAATTAGAGGGAATATATGTTAGAGAATTAGCACATTTGAGTAAAAATGGCAAAATGTATTGGACCCACGATCATATGCAGTAACGGATTATTGCCCACGGCCACGCCTGATCTGAGGCTGAGCATGACATGAGAATAATCGGCAGTACTAATATAATAATACTCATACATAATTACAAAACTACCCAATTTCTGCCTTGCGCAAACATAATAATGTGCTAATTTCACCAAACATTTTGTGAAGATATTCAGCAACGTATCAATATGAACCACTCATTTCAGAAATGGTATCCCAAAAATACGTCAAATAAGTTGTTTGTAGTGAGAAAAATGTACATTATTCGTAAGACTAAGTCTAAGACGTGTGACTGACAGACTGTATCTGTGACTGTGTCCTGTGTCTGTGAGGTGTAATTTTCAATTGTTTTTTTTTAATCTTTTCTGCAAATCAAGATGAATTTTATAGCTTTCAAATCAAGAAAATATTGTACATATTTTTGGTACAATTATCGAAGATCACACACATTTAAATGACCATTATGAGCTACTAGTAACAAGCTAATTATCTATCCAGAATCATTAGTATTATAATTAGATCACTACATTCTACAGCCAGAACTAGTATAACTTCGAAGACTAAGGACGTCACTCATGTTACACATCAGTGATCGACACTCACGTTGCATCGTCATTCACGTTACAGATTTTAACCCCAGATTGCGTAAATTCTATAAGGCCTAGTAAATTTGTTTTTATTTTACATAAAACTAAATTACTAGAAGGAGAAACAGCAGTTTCTGTGAAAACACTTCTAGCTTTCAAACTTGAAATTAAAACATTAAGATATTCGTCACTCACATTACATGTTGGCCACCAGTAATAGATCTGCACTAAATTATAATGTGAATAACAACGGTGCCTAAATAATTGTTAGTATCCACTTCATAAAAATCTACAGTATTTTGAAATGGCCCATTTCTATTTTAAAATATTGAAATGGAAATGGGCCATGAATTTGGGGATGTTTCAAATTCATACTTTGTTTAAATGCCACCCAAACCATTCCAATTGCTCCTAAATTCTAAATTACGAAATAGCATTTAAGAGTAACTTCCATTTTCATTATACAATGTGATATAAGCATTATTTTTTCAATATCCATAAGTTTTATTTTTCCATTGGCATGTCCACAGTTACATGGAATTGTCCTAGTAAATAAGTAAAAATTAAAAATTATGTCGAGAAGATACCTGAGCTAGTCAAACCAAATGCAGCTTGAATGTAATATGGCAGTGCCCAGTGGTCACAGATATCCAAGTTTGAAAAGAATATTTAAAATACACTGTGGCTTCATGCTCATCAAATCATAGTCACATATAATCTAAATGGTATATCCTTATGTTTGGGCAATGGTTGTTAAAATGTCAACCTCCATTTAATAAGTGACTAAATACTAAAAGGTTTGTTTGTTTCACATCTCTATCAGCTTTGCATGTATCGGCTGAAATTTTGCATGTGGTCAAGTGGGCCCATTGGATTTTTTCAAGATCGAGTAAATATCAAAGGTTGTCTGGGGTGTTGGTGAACTGGTCCTTTTGCAGTTTAGGTGTACACCTTGAAAAAAACAGCCACTTACGCGCATCATATTTTACAATATGCATCTACTACAGCTATACTACAATTGTACACTTGTATAAAATATATAAAATTAGTCTTTCATCAATCAAATTCAAAATTAAAAGAAAATTCACTTTTTTTGCATTTAAACATTAGTTTCACAGAAAACATGGGTAGCTGGCACTACTTTATGGTTTGCTAGAGATTAAAAAAAGTAAGTTCTTATATAGCGCAGTATCCAGTCCTCAGGACTGTTCAAACTACTTTACACTTTACTTCCCTGACACTATTTCAACTTCTCTGGGAAGCATCCAGCCATATACTACAATTAATATGTGAAGGCTGCTCATACACATATCAACCAATGTCTATACCCAGGTAGTCATTTTATACAGCTGAGTGAACTGGAGCAATGTAGAGTGAAAACAATTGCCCAAGGTTTTAGCACCGCAGCACAAGATTTAAACCAGGGTTCTCTTAGTCAAGAGTCCAAAGCTCTACCCCTGAGCCATTGAGCTCTACGAGCCATTGCGCTCTAAGTTGGTTGAAAGTTTACGGTTTGGATTAGGTTTAGGATTAAGTTGATGGTACTTTTGACAAGATTTACGTCAGATGTTTAAATACATTTCTACGTGGAGGGGTTAGCAAAAAAGACCTACAGTGGCGACACTTACTGGAATTTCCATGCAAACATGAATGTATTTTGTGTACATTTAGATTGACACGACAGTGGTTTACATTTTTTATCACATTGATTTATTAGTGGTGGCTGACAGTACCAGTGTACCTGTAATCATAATCATAAACATGTATAGTCCCTACTTAATTTAATGTCACCTTATAAAACATATGACAGTCATCTTTTAACAATGGAAAGAAACCCAAGTAAGGTACCATGTGGCATGTCACGCAGTAACATCAGACAATACATGCCATCACCTGTATCACGAACAGTTATCTCGCAATTATTGCAAGGTTATGATGAAAGTAAATCTGAATACTTAGTTAATGGTTTTAGGTCAGGATTTCGTACTGGATGCCTCAGCATACCTGTTCATGCATGCCTATCAGTAATTAATCTGAGATCTGCCTTTACCCTTCCTCAGGTTGTTGATGCTAAGATAAAGAAGGAATTGGCTTTAAATCATATTTTAAGCCTGTACGATGTTCTCCTAATGTACCCACATTCAGACTCTCGCCATTAGGCATTGTGCAAAACAAAGCACCTGGAGAATATCGAGTGATTCATCACATGTCATACCCAGAAGGGAATTCAGTAAATGATTTCATTCCACATTTTTCATCCATCCACTATGCTACATGCTACAGTACAGAATCTCATTGCGTTAATTAAGAAGTCTCCTGCCACTATTTTCATTGGTAAAGTTGACATACAATCAGCAATTATAAAAAGGTTTTGCAGTGCGCTGGAATTGGTGGCAAAGCAGAAGTTGAGAGTGATCAGGATGGTGCATATTGTGAATAATGTTCTCATATTAAGTGAGAGCTATGATAAATATACAAGTGACATTGATGCATTCATTATACAACATCTGATAACTATTCATCAGTCACCAAGTGACTATAGCTAATCATACAAATCATTTTACATCTGTGGATGCTTAATACCCTATTTTACATGATGATCAAGTTATAAATATTGCTTTATCAAGTATAACAAACAGTTTGGAATTTACCGACACAGCAGGCCTTGTTGACTGTAATATGATGCCTGGGACGCAGGGCTTTATACAGGACAACATTTTTGCCTGTCACACATTTTTTGGTGGACACATGGATTTCCACTGTTTAGCCAGTTTACAAATTTTAAATGTTTTTTTAACCTGAAATGGACTTCAAACACACATGGAACATCATTTACACTCATTTCTAAGGCATAACTTACAATATCTCTGATTTTTGAAGACGTTTTTTATGCTCCTTCATTTTTGTTATCCGTCCATCTATATTTCTACCCATCCAAATGACAGGTGGACTGGTCTCTGCATAAAGCTATGCTGGGACCACTGACAGGATCAGTTAGTCCTGTCCCCACCTCGGTGGGGAGCGGTGGTCGCGCGGTAGAGCGCCGGACTGTCAATCGAGGGGACGGTGGTTCAATCCCACCTACCGCCGTTACGAAACTTAGGCAATTTCTTCACCCCACATTTGCCTATGTCTTTCGGAAGAGACACAAAAAGCCGGTGGTCCCTTCTGTCTGGTGTCTATGCCAGGGGAAGTAAAAGATCCCACACAGGGGGTAAATGTGTAACCTGTAGTGAACTCACAAATTCTAGAGAAGAACAACTCCTGCGTTAGCCCAAGTTTGGGCTGTTTGGAGGTAATCACCTGAGACCTGAGACCTCCTTGATCACTTGTGGCCACTGTCACTCATCAAAATGGGCTTAAACTATTCAGAACTAATTAATACCACCTGTCACCTGTAAGGTAAGTATAAATAACAATAAGAAAAATATAAAGACAAATAATGATTAATAGACCATGTTCACTAAAAGATGCTGAATTATCCTAGGTGCTGTCATGCAGTGGTGATTGCTAGAACTAATACATATGTCCAGTGACTACATATGTCACATATGTAAAAGAATGGTTTTATGGTTCCTGATCTTCATCATTATCAGGTGTATGAGTTCCGCAGTTTAGCACCTGGGGTAAATGTCATGCAGACAAAGCAACCTGCACATTGTTTACCAGAAAATTCTGACTGTAATGAGGTAATTATAATGAGCATGAAAACAGAATAATGATTTTAAGTACATGCAAATGAGCTTTTGTTCAACTGTTGAATCTAAGTTGAATTTCATCTACGTGTCTGCAAATATACAGTTAAAAATTTCACATGCAGATGAGCTCGCGTTCAACTGTTGAGTTTCTATAGGTGTTCAACTGGCGTTCAACCTGTGTTCAACCGTCATTCAACCCGCGTTCAACTCGCGTTCAACTCATGTTCAACCCATGTTCCAACACATGTTTAGGTGTTGGAATTCACAAAGCATCACAACAATTCAGATTCAATTCTTTTATTTTTCGTTTTCTTCATTTCTTAAATATCCAAACATGTGACGATTCTTCCTGCATGGTACACTCTCTCATTCACAGTACACAACTATGTGTAAAACATTTTCATGATAGACTAAACATAAATGTCAACTTCTTGGTAAAGCCAAAAGTAATTTTATGGTGGTTATGTATTGTGCAATAACGTAAAAGGTTGCTTAAACCAACCTTCCACCCCTCGGCAGTTGTGATCTAGCCCGCCCTGGGCATCATGGAAAAAGACCGCGTAGACTTCCCACTCCGATTTTGAATCGATCTATGTTAATTTTGGTCTTCACCACCACCTCCGCTCCTCCGCTCCTCCGCTCCTCCACTACTACTGATCAAAACTCATATCTTGTTGTATTTATACTTAACAGCTATTTGTAAAACGACATCACCTTTGACATTGTAGTTTTGCATTAATCATACTGTTTATGTGTATTTACCTTATTTATATTGTGCTGTACACATCAGTGTGTAAAACATTTCATTATTTACATGTACATTGTCGTTGGGCATGTTGCCCCTTACCTTTTGATGTTATAGTTTAGGATTGAGTTGTACTGTCTATATATGTACACTGTGGGTATGCCTGATATGCATACCATTTTTGGCATTAAATTATGCCCATTTCCAACCTGTTATATATGTATTCATTGTTCTTTATTCCAACATCAAAAACGAGCTACGGCCACTATTAAGTACCATGATCTATCCCCACAATGCATGACTAAACATAAATAATATTACTTACTGATCGAGTCACATCATCCACATGGCCTGGCACTAAGAATTAATGTAAGAACTTCCATATATTGTAGGGTGCACATGCGTGCACACACACAGATACACACACATGCAAATGCATGTACATATACAGATACACATGCACGCATGCACACACGCACACATGCACACACACATCCAAGCAAACACACATGCACACACACATGTGCATGAAGGCATGTACAAACACACATACACATACGCACATGCAAGCAAACGCACATGCATGCACATGGATATGTGCACGAATGCATGCACAAACACACAAACAGGTACTCAAATTACAGTCCCAGTTTTCAACTTGCCTTCAACTGGAATAAATTCTTGAAAATGACGTAATTGTTGTTAAAGTCTAAGTCCCCGTTTTTCAACTTGCATTCTACTCCTGACATTCATGACTACCCCGGGTACCGGTATATAAGTGCCCATTTTCAACTTGCGTTCAACTACTTTTCAAGTGTAAGTCCCCACTTTCAACTTGCATTCAACTTCATTTTGATCAATGTTCAACTTGCATTCAACTGTTGAACGCATGTTGAACAGCAGTTGAAAGCACATTTCAATAGTTTAAATTGAACTATTCATATAGAATCATTTGAACTTCAACTGAAACTAGTTTCAACAAGACATTTTTGTTCGCCCGCGTTTTAATGCTGTGTGTTGAAGGCAAAATGCGTTTTTCATGTTTTATGACACAGGCTTGTCTCGGGCAAGTTCTTCTAATCAGGGTCTCTATGTAACGGTCTTTAAATGGTGTTTAGTAAGGTAGGAGGAAGACATGTCTCGGGCAAGAGCTTCTAATCATATCATGATTTATACGATAGGAGCCTTAAGGCAGTTTAGTCTTGATGAGCTTAATAGTTAATGTTTCTGTGAAATGTCTCAAGTAAATAGAAGTAATTTCCTGGTCAAGGATAGAAGCACAGGGATGTTTCCAGATGTACCAAAGATCTACACCAATGGTTATGTGTATGATGTATATAGTATGTATAATTTAGCAGTGGGTTGAGAAACTTGTATAGGTCTTTCAAAAATATAGGTTTTGGTTAGGCGGTCATATGTTTAGATGACCTGGTAGCGGAATGGCCCCACCTCCCTGGAGATTAGCTAAAATCTGTTAGTTAAAATATTTATATTATGGTACATCATATTTTGTTGATCATTGTATAGTGAACATAATGTTATTGTTTCATACCCATAATGTGGGTCTCTGTATTATGTTTATGTAGACGAGGCAATGTCTGAAGATTTCTATTGGCTCACATTTGATATAACTATTGCATGTACTTTTATAGGTGAAATGTCAGAAATCAATCCTGGCCATTTTCATTCCACCTGGTGTTGTGTAGATGCCTTGCATAAGGTGCCATGTCGCCCTGTGCTCACAGTGCATGTGTTGCCATGTTGCATGGTATATACATTGCATGTTGTCCCAAGTTGCTCAGTGCTCACAGTGCAGTTGGTGCCATGTTTCAAGATGCTCACGGTGCATGTAGTGCCATGTTGCTCAGTGCTCACAGTGCATGTGGTGCCATTTTGCCATACTATTCACAGTGCATATGGCGTTGCAGGCAACAGACAAGAGCAACCCAACGATGTGATACCAGTACACGTGAGGGAGTTGCACGTGGGACGCCAGCGCCGGTCTGTGCAGCCGGAACCGACACTGCCTCACTTACTTCATTTCCAGTTCAACGTTCGTGGACACGCCGTCAAACTACGACTTGTACGAAACTTGGACATCACCACAAATGTCCCTTTCACATTTGCTGGCGAGAAGGGAGACAAACTCTACCTGCCAGAAAGACAGGTATGGAATGGCTTTATATGGTACTAAAGAAATGTCGACCTATGAAATATGTTCTCTAGGTTACCAAATTCCTAAGTGCACTTCTCCCATAATGTACACCTATATAATATAATAGATTACATTTAAGAATTTTTACTTTTATGAAAAGCTAAGATGAGATAGTTATTACAGCACCATTTGAAATAATAATCATAATTTGATAAGGAGAACCAAGGCAACATAAAACACAAAACTGTATAGGTGATGACATGATACAGTTTAACCATAATTCAACCATTTTAGTCCTACACCCCTGATCTGCTGTGACCACTGAGTATGGCATTCTCAGCAAAGTTGACAACCTCCTTTCAAGTCAAGATTTGAGAACCAAATACACATTTTATGCATAGTGACGTTCTATATTTTCGGAAATAATTATAATCAGCAAGTAAACTGAGATGTACTATATTACACTGACAACACGGTATATTGCTCTTGTGGTGGTTTTATTCTGTAACTTTTATTATCACTGGCGTCCAAGTACTAATTGGTCAGTTTCGTTGTTAAATTCACCAACATTGTCGTAGTTTCGAATGTATTCATCATCTGATATAGTTTCTTCGCCAAAACTATCAAACAAGCCATTCAAAACATATTATGATGGCTAATCACTGGTCGAAATACTGCCTTCTGCCATTGTAGCCACAACAGATTTCGATATTCCATCTTAAAAAACCCAACAAAATCGGTAAACTATTAGTGAGCGATAACAAACTACAGCAACGACTAAATACATAATTAACTCAGCATGGCCACTGTATACGCCCAGTGGATAATAATAGATTAGCAAGAGTATATTAATCGTGATTCATTTTTTAAACTATCAAACTGTTAAGCAGGTTGGTCAATTCCTATTCCGGAACCCTGATTCCAGAATCTGAATAAAATGTGCTCTTTTGTTATTTTTGCTCATATTCCAGTTGACAAACGTAAAAGTATAGTTTTATTAATAGTGCATTCCATGTCAATTCAATCTAAAATGTACATGACCGTCTTTGATTTTGATGAAATTTTGTGTGTTAGTTTATGATCACGTGTCTCTGCCTCCCGCCAAATGTTAGGTCAATCTGACCTTCATATCCAGAGATAGAGGTCATCAAACTTTGACTCGACCTTGACATCTGATGACCTTCCAGATGTCATAACTCCACTTCTAGGTGACCTGCAGATGTGATATTGGTGTCATTTTAAAACTATTAGAGTTGTCTACCTATTTAGACAACAACCAATAAACAAACAATTAACAAAACTTTTTTATTGGTTTAGCCTCTGACCTGAACTAGAAAACTATATGTAAACTCCGATTTCGCAGATTTTTTATGTTGAAGCATACATATATAGCAAAAATCTGTAGAGGTTTTATAAAGTGCAATTGAATACTTCAGGAGTTATGAATTTAAAAAAATGCTTTTACACTGCATTAATACTGACGTATAGGCAGTAAGTACAGTCGTAATGCTTTGTTGGTATGCACACAGTGGCTAACATCCTAGAAGTTTTTGTTTCTTTTATCACCATTACTATCCATACATTTATGTCATTAATGGCTTGTGTACTTTGTGTGTATGTGTGTGTGTGTGTGTGTGTGTGTGTGTGTGTGTGTGTGTGTGCGCGCGCGCGCGTGCGTGCGTGCGTGCATGCATGTGTGAGTGTATGCATGCGTGCATGTGTTTTCCTCCTAGATGACCTTAGATGCCAACTTTGAGGAATCAGTCTATGAGCCCTTGGAACAAACTGTAAATGTGTAAAAAAACATGCCAAAAACTAAATTGACCTGTCCAGGATCAGTTTTGAAGAAACATTTAGTGTATTAGTTTAAGTTTATGAGTGTACATGTTACAAACCAACCATATTTTATGTCAATCTGACTGTCGTTTAGTCATGGTGAGGTACTTTTGACAACTTCTATATCTGACGTTAAAAATGTCGGATAGAAATCGTAAATATGGTAGAAATCATAAATATTTGATTTGACCTTAACTATCTGGTGACTTTCTACATGTTGTAATTTGTCTCCAAAAGTCACATATTAAATGGCTTTTTGTTGTTACCCACAGGTTATCGTATTACGTATACAAATATTATATATACCAACAGATACAGGTATTTACCACATTTGCATAGAATAAGCAGCATAGCAAACAGGACAGACATTCTATGATGGCAACCTCCATTTCCATACTGATAGATTACGTAACAGATTTAGTTCTGACTACACCACTATAGCAGCATTGAGATGTTCTACATTTAAACCTACTACAGAGTGTATCTCCACTCATTCCCATAAAAATGGTTTGCCCCTTGCATTTTTAACTAATTGTTGGAAAAAGCGAAGCTATCCGGTATAGAATATAATATCCTAGCAGGCCTTGACATTAAACTTTTGTATCCACTGCCCGGGGGGCCAGTAGATTAAAAAAGTTACTGGTCCTCCCAAAAAGTTACTTCATATAATATATGGTACACCTCGTCCCCAAACATCAGTATGTAGGCAGGTACGACAGTTGAACCCAAGAAACATTGCATCCTTTACATATGGCCGATTTCTCAACTGTGTTATCCACAGCTGATGTGAATGAACCTTATGATAATTTCATGATAATAAACAAATCACTTTTCGAACTCTCCTGCCCAGTTAAACATGTGAAGGTTAAGAAAAAATATATTAAACGAGAACCTTGGATTACTTCAGGTATATTGACTTCGTCGCTAAATAAAGCAAAGTTACTTCGAAAGAAACCTAAGTAGAGCTAGCCCAGAAGCGATCAATAAATACAAAGAATATTGTAGAGTTTTTAATAAGGTCAAATGAGCAGCAAAAAGTGCTTACCCGGGTATTATGAAGAAATGCTAGAAGTACGCAAACATAGCATTAAAGAAACATGGGCTATACTACGTCAAGCAATGCATAAACAAAAAGAATTATCTAAGTTCCCTGAAACCTTCATCATAAATGGACATGAGGAAATACACGAAACATATCACAGAAGAATTTAATAATTTTTTGGTTGGAATAGGCACAACAATAAATGATTCAATAGGTGTTCCTGTTAAGCAATTCGAAGAAAACCTAAAGGGAAACCATCGCATAATTTTTTTCATGCATCCTACACAAAAAAACAGAAATAGAACTTATTGTACTTAATTTAAAAACTAAATGCACGGAAGGTTTCCACTAAACTACTACAAGCGACAATACATGAAATAACCACTCCGCTTGAGCATATCGTAAATCAATCCATTGTCACGGGAACTGTTCCTGAAAACTTGAAAACTGCCAAAGTTGTACCCGTTTACAAATCAGGTAACACCAAAATGTTTAACAATTATAGACCTGTAAGTATCTTACCTGCGATTTCTAAAATAATGGAAAACATTGTATGCAATAGACTGATGGTGTTTCTAGAAAAATATAACATTTTGTATAAACTTCAGTATGGGTTTCAAGGAAAACACTCTACAATTCACCCGATATTGCATTTGCTAAAGGACATTTCAATTGCAAATGATAAAATAACAAAAGACCCTACATTGGCGGTGTTTCTGGACCTTTCAAAGGCATTTAATACAATAGACCATGCCATTTTGCTGTATAAATTACATTTCTATGGAATTCTGGGATTAAGTAATAATTGGTTTGCCAGTTACTTATCCAATCGAAAACAGTACACTGAAATACACAAATGTAAATCTTCTAAGAAAAACATAACAACTGGAGTGCCCCAAGGATGCGTACTTGGACCAATCTTATTTCTGATTTATATCAATGATATAATTAATTCTACGTCTTTAAATTTATTGTCTTGCTGATGACACAACTGTATACAAATCAGGTCCTCATATCTATACTTTCATTAACAACATAAACCAAGAATTAAAACATTTATGCAGTTACTTGTGTGCTAATAAACTCACATTGAATGTTAAAAAAACAATCTTTTGCATATTTAGCCCACTGAATAACAAATATCAGGTAAATAACTGTATCGAAATAAATAATGAAAATGTTAATCATATTGGAAAGGATAACAGAGACGAATCGATCAAGTTTTTAGGAATACATATGGTGCAAACCTTACAAAAACATGCTTTACAAATAATTAACAAAAGATATAGAAGTCACACCGATCCTATATTTAAATCTGAAAATATACTTACAATCAATGATATACACAAGTTGTATGTCTAATTATTTATGTTTGACTATTACCATAAAACACTGCCTAAATCCTTCGAACATTATATATCAACAAATAATCTAGCCACTAACACCATAATTACCAGACAACACAACCAAATATGTACAGGTAAGCCCAGAACACATTTTTCTTCTTAGTTACCTTTACATCATTTTACAAAACTATGGATAACCTTGATTATAAGATTCAAAATCTCAAATCCCGACATAAATTCAAATCTGTGATATCTAAACACTATCTATCTAGCTATCTTAACCATGTGCATTGCCTAAATCCCAGATGTGTAGAGTGTAACTAAAATCATTTATTTAAAAAGACAAACTGTTTGGATTTAGAAAAGATTATCAAATGTTTTTTTTTAAACATTCCCCTAGTCCGTTGTCAGTCCATTGTCAAATAAATTATATTGTCAAATAAATTATATTGAGAACAGCGATTTCGTGATTCTATGTGTATAAGTATGTAGGTATCTGTACTTTATAAGTTTATGTTTTGGGGTCACAGGAAGACGGCACATTATGTGCCATGTGACCACCACATAACAATACTTTTTTGTTTTGATTGCTTATGTACATGTATAAAGTATTCTTTTTGTTTTACAAAAAAGAAAAAATTGATTGATATATATATATATATAATATATATATATATATATATATATATATATATATATATATATATATATATATATATAATCAATTTTATTTATTAGATAATAAAAATTGATTGATATATATATATATATAATATATATATATATATATATATATATATATATATATATATTATTATATATATATATATATATCAATCAATTTTTTTTTTTTTAAAACAAAAAGAATACTTTATACATGTACATAAGCAATCAAAACAAAAAGTATTGTTATGTGGTGGTCACATGGCACATAATGTGCCGTCTTCCTGTGACCCAAAACATAAACTTATAAAGTACAGATACATATATACTTATACACATAGAATCACGAAATCGCTGTTCTCAATATATTTATTTGATTTATTTATTTCTTTGTTTAAAAAAAAAAAAATGGATATATATATATATATATATATATATATATATATATATATATATATATATATATATATATATAATATATATATATATATTTTGTAACAACAAAACGAATCCTTTATACTTTTGACATTTTGTGTTGATTATTTAAAAACTATCTGAGCCTGATACTCACATGTTCAAACTAGTCTTATGTGTACTTTTAACCCCCCACACTGGTTGTATTATTGTGTTTGCAGGATTTTGGGCTGTATCAGGATGTGACGAATGGTGCTGCCATTTCTGTGACAACAGCTAAATCAAAAGACGGCAGAAACGTGAAACATTTGGTAAGCGTGGTTAGGCAAACATATACACTTTCAAATTTACTAATATTAGGGGTGTACAATATACCAAAATATTGATGCATTATGATAGTTAATGTGGTGATGCAATGCTATCAAATGCAAATAAAGTTCTTTTAAAATCTCTCTCTGTTATGATGTAGGAAGGAAGCTTCAACATTCATGGGGTGCATCATGCCATTCACCCTCACAGTTACGATGGACATCAACAGTCCATTGCACCTGAAGATGGCATCCTCCATCATGTTTACAAGCAGGAGGTGCCTAAAGGTAATCGCTGATGAGTAAGCTACAGTAGTGAAACCTTATATTATATATGCAAAGGTATCATAAAATTATATATGTGTTAATAAACTGTTGTATAATGATATTGCATTACATAAACATATTTTACTGGTTAATCCTTTGTAAATTCTAATCAGATCAAATTAATAGCAAATGATCTATACATGTCTCACCACCATTTGTCTGTGTGTTGCACCATTTAAAGTCAGCATAGGAATCCAAAATGCTGAACCTTGATGTAACGTACTGTTCATTTTATAGCTCCTATCTAATCAGTGTAAATTTCAGATTTTTTTATTTACTTCTTTAATAGACATTTCTGTGCAAATAAAAACTATGGAGCCCTGCTATACAGTGTACATGGTAAGTGTTATATAATTCAACAAAATAGTACATGTTCTAAATAAACTGTGATATACCATGGATGCAACACGTGGAATGAGGATTTTTTTCTGGGCAACATTATGTTTTTGAAATTCCTATCCGATTCCTCTGCAGATGCGTTTCAAATTGATACACCTTGAGATTCAGTTTGCTGAAGCTGCACGAGAAAACTCATTCAAAGTATTCATACATATATGTAACTTTCTTTATTTCAGTTTGGTATATATAAATAATATTATATTATATACATATATCAAGAAAATGTCCACATACGCATTTCGCTGTGAAGTAATGATAATTTTGCCGATGGAGTGCATAAAAATTTAGGCATCATTAATTCATAAATTATTTATGAGGTCTGAATAATGTGCCATTTAAAATTCCTTAATTTGGCTACAAAGCGTTGTAATTTAATTTCTTTTTTATTCTGAACACTCATGCAAATGTGACCCATCTTAACGAAATGAGTCAGGTGTCGGTAAACGTATTTTTTCTGTAAATGCCATTTTTGTGAAAAAAGTTGCGAATCCAACAAATTTATTGCCTAACATAGACTTAGCCTGGCTCCGTCGCTTCACAAGGTGCAATAGACTTGGCCGCGCCCAAGTTGCTCGCCATAATTAATAAAATGAAAAAATTACCTATCCCCACAGCTCCCACCACTCCATCCAATCAAATGATCTCTTCGTTTAAGTCTTGCCTTCGCGTAGCTACATATTTATCAGTTTTGTGAGCTGATATCATATTTTGTTTAAACGAAGTTACGGTTTATTGTTTTTCTTTTCACCTCTGCAATATAATGGGCTTTTTTCAGAACACTTTTCAGTTGTATTTTTTATTATTAGCCGTTTTTCGACTTCGCCATTTCAAATTTAACGTAATTGCAATGGCGGACCACTCACAAACACGACACCGTCTGCACTAGACTCATGTGCGGCGGTGATAATCATCCGAACAAGTGTCTCTTGTCACGGTTTTACAGTCAACAACAAGTACGACACTTGTTCACACTGGACTGATTAAGTGTGGAATTGAGTAGTATAAACAACGCTCCGTTTCAGAAACGCAGGCGCCTGACACATGTAAACATTGCTACAACCCATTCTATTAGATGCGTAGCCACAAGCGGGCTATCCTACAGACATGTAGCATATCTCACGGCAGCTTTCTTGGGTTTCCTCCGGTGCCATACCTGGAGATGGTCCAAGACCGTGACCGTGACCGTTAGTCCATGTTGGAAGATATTCTCAACCGTTTTCGCGAACAGCCTATATTACCAACGCGCGATTAGCGAGGGTTCAACCGTCGTTGGGGGTGCGAATAATCAGCCCTTTTGTGCTCTTGGAGGCCCAGTGTCGACCTGGGCCGTTCGACGGAACTGCCCGCACAAAAAATAGTCCCGCTAGTTGGATTCCAAAGAGAATCCGAGCACATCCGGCAGTCCATGTCAATGGACTTACGCCGATGGGCCCGGCCTGGGCGGAAAACCGGTGACATTCCTCCGAATAGAACGGAGACGAGGCCGGAGCCGGAGGCCCGGAGGTCCGGCCGAACCTCAGAGATTAACACCGTTCGGCCGAATGTAATACCCAACAAGGCCGGAGGTCCGGCCAGTTCTCCGGAGAGCCGGAGATTTACCCCGTTTGGCGCAGGTCACCGATTAGAAACTGCCGCAGCCTTAGGTTAGGCTTAGGGCGATCGCAACTGGTTGTCATCAATGTGCGTTACAACAATTGCGTTTCTTGGCGTAGTCAGATCGCCTGGTCTCTGGGAAAGGCAACCAAACAAACAGGCTGCAATTATGGGAAAAATTAGACGCATTAAAACCGGAGTTTGCCTTCGCCGACTCCACGACATGGGAAATCGACGCCATTTCCATCGAAATTAACGGGTGACTGGGCGTTGAAACGTTGGTCCCGGGAATACACAGGTGATTCCCGGACATGACTTCGCGACTAGCGACATTACGTAGGCGAGTATCCACGACGTATACGACTATGCACGCCGTACACCGGCAGAAGCTGCCGGTTATGCCCAGCAGCATGACAGACAAAAAATTTGTTTTCTTGCCGTTCTCCTATTCGGGTTCATGCGGTGTTTGATGATAGGCTCGTGTATTCCTGTTCGGATGACGATGGTGCCTGGAGTTCTGTCGACGAACATGAACATCACACTTGATACAGATCCATAATCAGATACCGTACAACCGGACGAACAATGTGACAAGATGTCACATTCAGAACAGGTCATCCTGGCCCACACGTTTCTCTCTGATGAATTGCCGGTGACTGACAGTCTTGTCCCTCGCACAGTGCCACGTCTGGTATGATGGCGCTACCTTGGATTGCGCCATCGCCTACAACATCCTACTGAATCAACAGGACCAAGCTCTACGAGGAGTCTCTCCCCTTGTGCCACTAGAGGAACGGGAGCACCTTTGTACTGCTCCATTTGGGGCTTCGTCACTATTCGACGAGCTCGCAACTAAGCTACAGTTGCGGGACAAGGTGGCCAGTCGGCAACGAGACTATACATTATAGAGGGGCTCGGGACCTTTTACCGTCGGTAAAACACGTGCTGCTCCACATCGGTCAGCACTGGCTAGATCCACGCAACGACGGCAGACTGCTATGCCAATGCCACTGTCGTTCTCACGTCAGCAGCCCTTTCTTGCCACTAGAGGACGTGGTTCAGGACGTCTCTTTCACCAACGAGGAGGACGATGACACAGGTCAGGACTACCTGTGTCCCAGGACTAGGGCACTGGTCAGCCCAATCGTTATGCGACCTTTGACCCTCGACCCTCTACACATACCACGACAGGTGGTCGTGTTACCTCCTTTGCTTACAAGGAAGGTGGGAACTCTGTCCCTGTTCTGCAATGTCTGGAGACGAAGGAGATGCAGCGAGTGGGTGTGCAATGTCCTGGAAGTCGATTTCCGTGTTCAGTTCACAGATACAGTTCATGCAACAAACAACATGGTAGAGGTAGTCTGCGACTCTACATCTCCCGGGGATTACAGTCACTTCTTCCTAGACATTCCCCACGTCACGATGGAGAGTGCGGAAAGCATTCAGCGATCTCTCCCTCGAGACGCCTGGGTCACTTCCATCGATCTTGTGGGTACCTATTTCCACATTCCCATCCACAGAGGTTACCGAAAATGTCTTCGTTTTCAGACTCGGGACACCATATACCAATTCCGGCCACTGCAGTTTGGCCTTTCTCCAGCACCTTGGGTATTCTCCAAGATTATGACCGAGATCAAATGCTGGTACACGTGATGGACATCAATCTCTGTCAGTACCTGGATGACTGGCTCATCTATTCACCATCTCACGACCAGTGCCTCCGAGACACTGTATAAGTGCTCAATCTCTGCCATGATGGGCCTCCTCTTTCACGACACGAAGTCGGAACTGATCCCAAAAACAGGAATTCCTTTTTATGTGATACCAGTTCGACCTGGTTTACTTCCACGTCACTCCAACTCTGGATCGATATCACAAAATCAAGCATTGATTTGCTCATTACTGCTAAGCCAAGGAGGATGTGCTCGTACATGGCAGATCCTGCTCGGTCTCTTTGCGTCCACAGAGAAAATGGTTCCTCTGGGACGGCTGCACAACTGCAAAGCCCAACATTGCATCTCTCAACATTGGGATTTCAATGTTTTAACCAGCAACGTGGATACCTCTTTCCCCCACGGCGGAGGAAGATTTCCAAAGGTGGAAGTCAGCATATAATGTTCTGAGGGGAGCCCAGTTACCCCTACAAACCAGGCACTCAGTTGTTCATGGATGCATCGAACATCGGCTGGGGATCACATTGGAATGCATTGATGGTGTCCGGTGAATGGACAACAACCGAGAAAACACTTCACTTCAACGTACTCAAGCTAGAAGCCATGCACAGAGTCATGCTCCACTGGCTGCGGAAGCTTATGGGTCTGACAGTCCTGGTGGCGTCAGACAACTCCACTGTAGTGTCCTACATCATCAAGCAGGGCGGAACACGGTCAATACAGCTGTGCAGACGGACCAAGAAGCTACTCCTCATGTGTCAGGCCAACCTAATAGTACGCCGGGCCGACACATTCCCAGGAGGTTGAAAGTCCTTGCAGACATTCTGTCACGCCCTTCCCAGATGTCAGGTACAATATGGTCTCCACATCCACCTGTCTTCCGAGAATGAGAATGGGGAATCCCATTATTGGATCTGTTTGCAATGAGGTGAAATCACAAACTTCCACTATTTGTGTCCCCTGTTTCAGATCTATCAACCATGGCAGTAGATGCTCTGTCAATGAGCTGGAAGGCACTGTGGGCATACGCATACCCACCACCAACTCTGTTACCACGGGTGCTCGAGAAGGCCCAACAGGACCAGTGCGAACTGATCCTCATTGCCCCCCACTGGCCCCAGGCGATCTGTTTCCCACTACTCTTAAGGATGTTGATACAATCTCCACTCCAGATACCCAACATTCCTCGGTTACTATCCATCGAGATACGTCAAATCTCAGGCTACACACGTGAAGAGTACCCGGGATACCCTCTGCAGCAGAGACCGTTCGGTAGACGTTGCCTCCCATGTCAGTAGATTCCAGCGAGAGTCTACTGTGGCGATCTATGAGTCCAAGTGGAGGATCTTTACTGCTTGGTGTAACATACAACACATTAATCCACTCTCGGCTACTGAGAGTGTAGTGTCGGATTTTCTCCTCCACCGTCACACGGAGAAACATTTGGCTATCTCGACCATTGCAGGCTATCAGATGGCAATCTCCAACACTTTTCATGCCACTTCCAGTGCGGCAGTAGGACGAAATCCTGCACTGAAGTCGCGACTTCGAAATATCGAAATGGAACAGGCACCATCAATGTCAATTTCCAGAGTAGAATCTTACCTTAGTTTTGTCAGCTTTGACAAAACCACCTTTCGAACTGCTAGACCAAACATCAGATCAGCTACATACATGGAAGACAGTTTTCCTCATCGCGCTTACTTCCGGCAAATGTCGGGGCGAAATCCATGCCTTTGAACATGCCCGAATACAACGGACCTGTCTTTCATATCATAGACGCAAGTATTGGGCAAGGGCCCGAAATGCGTGCTTTCATGCACAATTCCAACACTTGACCGTCAGTTGAGATATGGCATAGCTGAAGACTGACTCCTGTTCCCAATATGGGCACTAAGATTCTACCTAGAAAGGTCCATGCCTCCTCTTTGTGTCGTTCAAATCAGGGCATAAACGAGACATTGTACCATCCACAATCTCCGGGTGGATCCAGAAAACGATTCTGGAGTGCTACATAAATTCCCCTACACCTCTCCTTGAGGTCCGCAAGGTTAAGGAGCATCAGGTATGATCCATGGCTGCATCGCTCGCATTCCACAGACAGGCCTCCATGGAACAGATTCTGCGAGCTGATACCTGGCATTGTCATAACACCTTAACCGACGTTTATCTCAAGGACCTATCTCTCTGTTCTGCCGATCTCATTCAACTAGGACCGGTAGTGGCTGCAGAATCGAATCTGCACCCAACATTAGAGATCATTAGAGGTAACATTGTCTATATCCCACCATCCATTCACCTAGATTCTGCACCTCATGAAGCGACGGAGCCAGGCTAAGTCTATGTTAGGCAATAAATTCTATATCTTTAGAATTAAAATATGTATTTATAAGTAACCTACTTACCTGGCTCCGTCGCTTCACCATATCACCCTCCCTCCTTCCCTGCTATAGAGAGATTACCTATCACAGTATGAGCCTTTTAGTCAAGTGCGAAGAGAAGAGACTCAGTGATTTGATGCGGTGGTGAGAGCTGTGGGGATACGTCATTTTTTCATTTGATTAATTGTGGCGTGCAACTTGGGCGCGGCCAAGTCTATTGCACCCTGTGAAGCGACGGAGCCAGGTAAGTATGTTACTTATAAATATATATTTTAATTCTAAAAATATTGATTTTATTCCAACTAGTGGTGTTCTTTAGAATACAGTTCAGCAAGTGTGTGTAGCAAAATAAAAAAAAGGTATCATTTTCATTGCTAAGTTTGATTCATCATTTCACTGTTTGATTTTACAACCTGATATTTGATGAAAGAAATTAGTATTATTTATCATTGTCAGCCACTAGAAATTTAACATTTTAACATGCTTTTTAATTACAGAATATGAAAGTCATGCGAAGAAAGATTACATAATGTTAAAGGAAGCTATGGCACGTGGGAAACGAAGAAATGAGACAAGACATAGACAGAAGAGAAATGTTGCAGTTCTGTCATATTATGTTGAAATCGTGTTTATTTTGGATCATACCATTTATGACTTGTGAGTATCCCTTTATAGTAAGTTTCATGATTAAATTAGATTGTCGAGTATGTAACATCACATGTGAATGAAATTATCCTGTAAGCAAAGGTGTAATTATGAAGCTTAAATGAAAGATGAGATAATAGTCATTATCTGTCAGAAATATAATTTGAGACCAATCGCTGAAGTGAACCCATGTGAGTAGACAGAGTACAGACATCAGTCACTGGAGTGAACCTGTTTGAGTGGATTAAGCACAGACATAATCACTGGAGTGAACCTGTTTGAGTGGATTAAGCACAGACATAATCACTGGAGTGAACCTGTTTGAGTGAATTAAGCACTGACATATATCACTGGACAGCCTGTTTGAGTGGATTAAGCAGACACCAATCACTGGATTGAACCTATTTTAGTGGATTTAAACACATACATCAATAACTGGAGTGAACCTGCTTGAGTGGATTAAGTACTGACATATATCACTGGAGTGAACCTGTTTCAGTGGATTAAGTACTGACATATATCACTGGAGTGAACCTGTTTGAGTGGATTAAGTACTGACATATATCACTGGAGTGAACCTGTTTGAGTGGATTAAGTACTGACATATATCACTGGAGTGAACCTGTTTGGTTGGATTGAGCACATACATAATCACTGGCATGAACCTGTTTGGTTGGATTGAGCACATACATAATCACTGGAGTGAACCTGTTTGGTTGGATTGAGCACATACATAATCACTGGAGTGAACCTGTTTGGTTGGATTGAGCACATACACAATCACTGGAGTGAACCTGTTTGGTTGGATTGAGCACATACACAATCACTGGAGTGAACCTGTTTGGTTGGATTGAGCACATACATAATCACTGGAGTGAACCTGATTGGTTGGATTGAGCACATACACAATCACTGGAGTGAACCTGTTTGGTTGGATTGAGCACATACACAATCACTGGAGTGAACCTGTTTGGTTGGATTGAGCACATACATAATCACTGGCATGAACCTGTTTGGTTGGATTGAGCACATACATAATCACTGGAGTGAACCTGTTTGGTTGGATTGAGCACATACATAATCACTGGAGTGAACCTGTTTGGTTGGATTGAGCACATACACAATCACTGGAGTGAACCTGTTTGGTTGGATTGAGCACATACATAATCACTGGAGTGAACCTGTTTGGTTGGATTGAGCACATACATAATCACTGGAGTGAACCTGTTTGAGTGGATTAAGCACTGACAAATATCAGTGGACTGAGCCTATTTGAGTGGATTAAGCAGACACCAATCACTAGATTGAACCTATTTGAGTGGATTGAGCACATACATCAGTCATTGGAGTTGACTTATTTGAGTGCAGAGAGAGCAAAGACTGTTGTTATGGCCACATTCCTGCAGTTGTGTTAGAAAAATGCCCGTTATAAGTGTTAATAAAATTGTGCAAATTGTGAAGTAGAAAATATAATTTGTTGATATGGAAAAACACCTCACCTGGCCCTGCATTTAAGGGTTTTCTTTGATGCCATGTGTTTGTTTGATTTCAGCTGGATGGCAAAAAATCACCATATTCAATTTAAGGCACTATCACAGATGAAGTATTACTACTTACACATGATCAATGGGGTATGAATAATTTCTTACCCTTTTGTTTATGTCTAGTGCTTACCTTAGTTCTAAGTAAAGCAAAGACACTTTATATTGCACACATGAAATCATTTGATATTTCCATCCCGTAATCTCACTAAAGAACCATCAAACCATAACAATGGATTTCAGACAGAGCTAGGACATTCTGTCATGTAGGTTTGCCTTCAAATTATATTTCTTTTTTAAAAGAACACCAGGCAATGCCATAAAGGACATAAAGTCAATGGTTTGATGTCATGCACCTAAAAGAGTTAACACAAACTGTTCATTGGCATTTAGAATAATAAAATTACATCAGTGGTTAACTCGGAATCTGGTCTTAGCGTGGAAGATTGTAACAGATTCTTTGAAAACATGGCTGATGCAACAAATCGTAACAGCAGCACTGGCACCTTGCAGCTATGTCGCACTCAGTTCAGCTGTCATAACAAGTCATAGCAGTGTGGTTCGTTATACATATGTAAAGTTGGTTTGCATTGACATAGTGACATGGGAAAAGATAGCGAACTGTCTTATTTGGGTTACCCTTGAATCAATTAGAACTGTAGATTTGTTGGAACTACAAAGAGAGAGGATGCCGGATGGGTTGGTTGGAAGCCCTCAAAATATTTTACACTTTGTTTGGCTTATTTTAAAGAAACATGCTATGAAGTAGATGTCATAATTTAATAGGACACGATCCGATAAGCATGTCAAAGATATTAATTTTCAAAAACCAGAGCTGATAATATTAAGTCCCAGTCACGGACATCACTGTCGCATCGAAAGCCAAAATTAATACTAGTATTGAGAATCACAGCACCCACTCCCAGACTGAGTTGTCAACAACTAGTAAACACAAGAATTACTGGAGACTACGTGATGTCAATCTTTCTACAATGACACAGTCCATAAAATGTTGATAGTTGAGTGGGTTTGTTTGGTAAACCGCTGAGATAAAAAATATGATTGTAGTTGGAAATTGTTACTTTTTATTAACTCTGCTTTGAGAACTTTGTTTGTAAAAAGTTGATTAACTGATGTCATGTTGCTCAAATAAGGCAATTTATGAATATATCAGCATTATTGGCAAAGGTAATTTGTGATAGAGATCTCATGATACATAATGGTGATTGTGACTGCAGAAAACCATGATCTAGTGCAGAAGTCAATACAATTAATAGTGCCTCCACCATTGCTGACTCATTTACTGAATTATATGCAGTTAATAATTATTGTACATTTTAGTGTGTTCTGTAAAGTTAAACAAGATCATAAGACAACCCCCTGAAATGACCAAATGAACCCCAGGCATAGCTTTTTGCTCATAATCTGTTCACCCATAATTTATATGGGTAAAACCTGTTGGGTGACATATTGAGTAGGGTAGACATATCACTGGATGGGTGGAGGATAACATAATAGAGCAGTCTTTCAAAATCATAGATATTGCCAGTTATACCTTGAAAATGGGTGTCACACATGTGCTTTGTCTTTATTCCAGGTCATAAAATACACCAACTGCTTTTTATGTGTATGAGTTAAAGGGAACCAAAAGGGAAATATCAAGTGCTATGTACGTGAAAGAGCTAATACAAAGCAACCATTCTGAACGGTAATCACATTTTTAACGTCAGTGGTTTATTAGTAAAATAATTCCAAAGTGGATAATTTTACTGAAATCATCGGCTTCATAGAGGCGTCCATGATGCGCCTCTTCCTGTTGTCTGACCGTGGTCTGACCACTCAGCACGCAGAACCGGCCTTAAAGTCACGTGTCCGATTGCATGCGTCAATGCTATCGCCGTTGTAAACACAATGTTGTAAGATACGCGAACTTCGAAGAAGGACACCCGTTCGAAGAACGTTGCTTCGAATAGGATGTTTCTCACCGTATATACTGGGTCAAGATCCGCAGAAACGTTGGCGACGTCGAGTTTTCAAGAATGGAGCTGTGCAAACGATATTAGCGCGATATTTAATCACCAACGATAGTCGTCGAAACGGGTTACCGGTCGAATCCTTCCGTCGCCGTAGCCAAGTCATCAAAGCGCGCAAGAAGGTTAGTAAATATTATTAAGTCTTCTGTATCTAAATTATTTGAATCTTGTACCATTAGACACATTGCGATGTCTGTCGAGATGACTTATGTACATACTGATATTGTTCGTAAACGTCCACCACAGTTAACGTTCTAGAAGGTATGTACACGGGATCATGGAGCCGCTAACTAGGTCCAAGCGAGTTAGGCCGTCCGATATTGTTATTCATGATTATTTGTTTTATTTTATCCTATTTTGAATGGTTTATATCACGTTTGCGTGAACAGAGGCATAAAAACAAGGTAAAGTTACATGTCAATAACAAACAAAAAACAGCTGCATGAATACAAGCCAGATTATAGACGGTCATAGTCAATCCGCGCGCATGAACGATAATATAGGCACTTTGATATCACTCGCTAAATAACTTCAAAAGTACTGCCTTTCGAGTTTCGTAGCTACGCATGCAGTTCCTATTTTCAGGTTGACCGCTCTGAAAGTGCCAACATGACTGCTATATTTTTCAGTAAACATATTATTCAAACATAAAAAAATAGCATTGCGAATGTTGTTTTCAATCATTCATGTTATTTGTTCAGTGAGAGAACAAATTAAAAAACCTGTTTTAATTTTCCCGATACTCATACAACATTGATACTAGACATGTTACAGGCTTACAGTAAAGGATGAAAAATTTACCTATGATGAGACAAAATTTTGTACTGAAAAAAAATCATTTTTGCAAATTTGCAATATTATTGCCTTTATTGGTAGTTTCTTGAAATTTTGGGGGACACACTGAGCAAACAAGAAGAAATATTAACAGACTAGCATAATATACTAGATGGAACGGGACTTGTAGATATCCCACAAGATCACTTTATCCAATACAACACTAGATCTTGGGTAAAACTCGGTAAACATTTGGAATTTGTTTCTTCTCCACTACAATTTTCTCTACCCTCAACCTTTGTGTCGTGCAAATCACTAATGTAATTAAAAAAAAAATTTAAATGGTTTAGCAAGTAAGTGAGATCCACCATGCACATTGGCGTGATGTCTCAATATGACATTTTCCAGTTAAAATATAATTGTATAGATTTTTCCTGTTGGGGTTTAATTTTTTTAAAACATGCATGAGTACGAGTACCAGAAAAAAAAGCTCGAGTACGATTACTTTAAATATTCGAGTACGATTTTTTAAAAGTAATCATGATTACTTTCATGATTACTTTAATGAATATCCTGTTTTAACATAAAGGCGATTTTGGAATCCCTAGGTGTCATTTTTTTGTTCTGTTGTTGTGTCAAATGTTCAACTGATTACTGCTATCCACTATCCAGGTGTTATTATTATTAATAATTAAGACTTTTTCGGTTTGGATGAATCTTTTAACGCTGGTTTTAAAAACCCAATTTTTGGTTTCTGAATAAAAATACAAATATGAGGCATTTAAAATTTCAAATACACATGATCAAATACATTACAAAAAACACTTCAAAACCGGGGGGATTTTAAAAAGAGTATCCAGTTAAAGGTATCCAAAATTTTTAAAGGACATTTTGGTAACCTACATTTTGGTAGCATGGCATTTTGGTAAAACCAATAAATATTCTATAAAGGATATTTTTTTAAAAAAAAAACCTCTAGTTTATGGGGGTTCGGGACAGTGGTTGGGAAATTTTTAACACGGATATGTTTGGGGGCAAGTCTGTGATGACTACAGGGCAGAGCTTGTTTGCATGACTTTAAATTCCATTTTTGTAATTTTTCTTGTTTTGGAACCCACCCCACAATAGCTTTGCTTTTCCCCTGGTTGTTGTTGATAGCTCCATGTTCACATGTATATTAACCTTATGTGTGTCTTTTTTAAATGTGTCCTGCTAGCCAGTGATTTGCTGTAGTGGTTGAACACTTTAGCCACCACCACTGCTATTTGGAAGCCATTTTCCCCTTTTAGAGGCAAGCACTACTTTACACCTTGCCTGACTACTGGTAGAAAGCTAAGTTCCATGTCTGGACCATCCTAAGTTACAAATGGTTTAACTGACTGACATCTCAACAGGTTACCTCCTAATATGGCAGACTGGACTTGTTTTTTAAATTTTTTCCAAAATTTTTTAATTTTTAAACCAAAATTTTCAGTTACCAAAAATTTGTTAAAAAAAATGTCTTTTAAAGAAATGTCCATTACCAAAGTATCCTTTCCCAAAAATGTCATGGACCCCCAAATTCAAATTTTTGTAGTATATCGGGTGGGTCCAGACATGGGGTCAAATACTTTTTTGGAAAGTATTTAAATAAATTTTAAAAAAAAATATTTGTATTTAAATACTTTCCAAAGTATTTGACTTTTTCAAATATTTTTTCAAATACATTGTCAGTATCAACATTTTTTTTTCACTGTCACATGAAACCCCAAACTGATTACCTTAATGCACTGCAACTTCACCCAACATTCTAATTACTGATGAAGACACTTAACAGCAGGTTCAAATCCGCGGTGACCACAACTTGTGATTGCTCAGAGCCAGAGGAGGGTTTAAAACCCTAACAGTGACCATGGGCCCAAAAATTTCCCCCTTTTTTGTTTTTTAGTCGGGTTTAAATTTTGGAACCAGTTTATTTCTGGTTTCTTGGCGGGACTTTGAAGTTGAGCCTTCCCACAACTTTAAGGAATGATTAGCAGTGTCTCTTCTGAGGGCAACATAGGCATTATATTATCATGGACCCCCCTTTAAACATACAAACAATATATTTTGGCCTTTACGTCTTTCAGTCAGATGTCACTGTGATGCAGTTAGCAAAAAAAAATACCCCTAGCACTGGTCTGCCTGTCAACATATGAGCAAAACACTAAAATGCCTAAAAAACAGATGTCTCAATATATTGTTGCTTTTCTTATATTTACATAGTAATACAAAATGAAAAGTATTTGAAAAATAATGAAAAGTATTTGAGATACTTTTCAATTTTTGGTTTTAAAAAAAGTATTTGTAATCCCTCAAAATTTTTGTTTTTTAAATTAAATTTAAATTGTATTTGACCCCATGCCTGGATGGGACAAACACAGAAAAGGGGATTTAAAAGGGGTTTGTTTAAATTTAATTAAACAAATACTAGACGGGGATTTAGAGCTAACCCCCAGCCCCAAGTCGGGATTTTGGTTTTGGGGAAATATAAAATCTTTCACACCATCCCTGACAAAGCAAACAGTACAGGGGGGGCATATGGCCTGGTTTTTAAAAATTACAAAGCAAGATGTTGGGGGATGCTTATCTCCTCCCAATGCTTCCCAGGGACTGTCACAGTATAACTTGTACTTTGTACAAACGGGAGGGTGAGGTGATGTGGCTTTTGGGAAGAGAAGGTATTAATTAGGGAAAATCTGACTGAATATTTATTTAACTGAAATGCTCAACAGTAATAAAAAAATTAAATTTCCTTGATTATGATTTTTATTAGATTATTTCTAATATTGCCATTTTATCTGTCTAATATATTTGCTTGCAACTGTTCATATGAAAAAAAATGTAAATAATCGTGAGAAGATTACTTTGGTAATGTACTCAGTACGAGTAAAACTTTCCTTCGTATTCGAGTACGAGTACTCAAAAAGTACCTCTCGAGTAGAGTACACGAGTACAAATTACTATTTAAAATATACATTGTCATAGATATTCCTGTTCTTTTAATATTTTGAGGTGCCAACATTTGTGTTTATTGGAAAATTATTTTTTTAAAGAAATTTAATAAAAAAATACAACATGACACAAACAATGTAGCGAAAAAATGCTATTGTCATTTTGTGAGAGGAATGTCATAGTGGGGTGAAATGTTTTAAAAGGGGAGATTATTTTACCAATTTGGGTTTAAACCCATTTAAAATTAGGAAAACAAGGGCTGAGAATTTTCAACTTTGATAAACACAAGTGATCATGTAATCAATTATCAAAACCTTGTTTAGGGAATATGCACCACACAAAATTTATTTTAAAAAGACAGCAGCTGGAGCAGCATCATCATCATTTCTTCCCTAATAAGGGGAAAATAAAAACTGTATCTGTCACCCTTGGGGTGCCAAAAAAATTTAGTGAGTGAAAGTCATCTGCCAGAAAACCCTTTCCAAACCCTGACCCGCCCTCCTTACAAATCCCATTTTCTTTTTTTTGATAAATGTATTCCTTTAATCCTTCCGGGTTTTTGATATTTATTTAAAACACTGACCAAAATAAAGGGAAATGTTCACTTTTTACACTGTAACATATATTTCTTATTTGGCGCAGATTGGAAAGATCTTTTTTCATATAAAAAAATAGTAAATTCAAACAGTCAATATTTTTTGCACTACAGATGTCCTGTTTATTTATAGGGATGGAACCATGGTTTAGGGAAAAACGTCCCCAAAGGGCCTAGCGAACCCTGAAACAAAGGTGTTTTTTGTTCAAAACAATTGGAACTGGAAAACTACAGTTTGGGGGTTTTCCCAGATCCACCAGCCCTGGCAGACAGAAAGAGAGAATGGTGAATTACATCTTTGGGCAGAACTCTGGCCTGGCCCTGACAATGACTGTCCATGTCGGAATTGCAGGGCCTTGGTACAGATATGCCCAAGCTAATGAAACAAAATTGTGGGGTTAAGAGTCAGTTGATTTGTTCATAATCAATCCAACTGCTTTTTTACAAATCAACTGATCATTTGTAACAGCAATCAACAAGTGCTGAGTGTTATCCCATTTTGTTCTCCGCTGAGAGCACGGGAAATTTTATCCCTTTTGGCTTGGGAATACACTGGTATGACTTCTTACCCTTGGCCGCCCGGTGGATCCACCCGGTAAAACTCTCTGTATATGGCCGATTTTGGGCACCTGAAATAAAATAAGGCCTAAATAAATATATCCAAACCCGTGGTTTAAAGCTTTGGACCCGGCTTCAGACTCTCAACTACGGAACGAAACCATGTGGTGCTTGTCCCCTTTGGGGAAGTCTGTTCACCCGTCATTGCTCCAATTCACTCCTTTTAAACAAGTAACTGGCTTAGACGATGGTGGATATTTGTACACAAACCTCTTGATTAATTAATTACAGCTTGGCTGGATGCTTCCCACAGTCATGAGATGGTGTTTAATTAAGTAGGTCTGCCAGGGAGTAAAGTGTAAAGCACTTTGACAAGGACAATGTTTAAACAGACATTGGGTCAAATACATTGACATTTATTTAAAAACAAATACTTTTGAGGGATCCAAATACTTTTTAAATTTCCCAAACAACAAATTTGTATTAAAAATATTTAAATACTTTTTAAATAAATTTTTATTTGCCCCCTGTTTGAGGGTTGGATACCCACTATATAAGAACTGTGTTTAAGGGGACAAAAATGGAAAAGGGGGTAACTCAATCTATTATCATTGTAGAATACATGTTGTGTTTTTAAAAAAATCATTGGAAGTTTTTTTAGTTCTGACATAGTGGACAACTGGGCATGCCCCGAAATGTTCTAGAATGATCCTAAATCAGTTACTGTTAAACATTAATTGTTGGGTATATTTCTACTATAGAATAATGTGTTGGGGTTTTCATTGTATGAAATATCATTTGTATTATATAAATGTTGTATCATGTTAGTTTGCTTGGTTTTTTGGTTGTTTTAATGTTATTTTCATTGTCAAAAATTGTGAAAAAACATTTCCCCTGTTTATAATAAAACATATTTTTACATTTTTGTTAAAATACATGGAAAGTTGTCTAACCGGGTTTCATTTGGGAAATTCTTCCAAAAAACAGAAAAATAAAATCCCATGGCCATTTTTAATATATCATGGCACATCTGAAACAGAACCAGATGTTTAAATTAGTTTTTCAAATTGAAATATTGGGAGCAAATGTGGAACCTGACGGGTTTCTTTTTATGGTTACCTTTGCCACTAATGGTTACCTGACAACAAAGTTAAATTTTAATTTAAAATCACCCAGAATAAAAAATATAAAACCCCAAGAAGAAAAAATATTTGTTTTTTGTTTGTTGTGTTACTTTTACCCAATTCAAAAATTTTAAAAGAGACATTCCACTGTACATATATTTCAGCCAAAAAAAACTATTATTCCCCAAAGAAGTCGATTTTATAAAGAACATGGGTGGTGATTTTCTTTTTTTTTAGCCCTCCAGAATTTGTCCAAACTTTTTTTTTAAATATACCACGCCTATTAAAAAAAAATCAATATTGACACCAATTTGTTAGATAATTAATCTTTCCCCAATTATAATTGATCTACTGGTGTGTTTTTATTTATATCTATGATTGACAACATCTGTTTTGGACGTCATGCTTTTATCAATAATAAAAACATGCCACAAAAAGCTACTTTTAAAATAATAAGGGGCCAGTATTTGAAAAAAAAACAATTTTAATCTGCATTTTTGTCACAGTTGTGGACAATTTGGAAATTGGTTCCTGAAAACAGTTTTTTAAGCTAGGGCGAAGGGCCGAGCCTGTCACTCTTTGGGGGACCTTTACATAAATCGCAGAGCCAAGACCCCCTATGATATTTGTTTCAAATTGGGAAACCCCACGGGTTTAAATATCCCACACTACACCACTTTGGGAAAAACGGGGATGGCTGTATAAAAAGAAAATCCGCCGAATCCCGGGGTCGAAAAGGAGGCCATCAAAAACCCGTCAGGTTTAAGTTTCGCGATTTCACCACTTGTCAATTCCCCCTCGGCTTGTTACCGCCCCTTCATTTCCTTTTTGGGGGTCTTTTAAAGGCGTTTAGTTCTATCTTGAAAATGTTGGCCCTTATCGTTTCAACCGAAATTCAGCTATTTCTGAAAATCATGTTCGCTTCACACCCGGGTACACGAAGCGGATGAAACATCGCGAAAGCCACCTGGCGATTATTTTAACCGGGAAATTTTTAAAAACAGAGTTTTTCCCCCTTTTTGGGTCAAAGAAAGATTGGGCCCCGCCCCACACGTCAAAACGCGATTTTAAAAATTTTTTGGAAAAGGTGTTCAATTTTTTTTTATTAATAAACCACTGACGTTAAAAATGTAATTACCGTTCAAAATAGTTTGTTTTTATTAACTCTTTCACGTGCATAGCATGTAACTTTTCCCTTTTGGGTCCCTTTAACATACACATGTTCCCAAACAAACTGTGTGACTGGCATACATTTAATACTGCATAAAACCCTGCTATGACACCCTTTCATGCTCTGACAACCAGTCATGCTCTGACACCCTGTCAACTTTGACACCCTGTCAAGCTCTGACACCCTGTCATGCTCTGACAACCAATCATCCTTTGACACCCTGTCATTCTCTGACACCCTGCTGTCCTATGACACCCTGTCATGCTCGGACACCATGTCATGCTCTGACACACTGTCATGCTCTGACACCCTGTCATCCTATGACACCCTGTCATGCTCTGACAACCAGTCATCCTTTCACACCCTGTCATTCTCTGACACCCTGCTATCCTATGACACCCTGTTATGCTCTGACAACCAGTCATCCTTTGACACCCTGTCATTCTCTGACACCCTGCTGTCCTATGACACCCTGTCATGCTCGGACACCATGTCATGCTCTGACACCCTGTCATGCTCTGACACCCTGTTATGTTCTGACAACTAGTCATCCTTTCACACCCTGTCATTCTCTGACACCCTGCTATCATATGACACCCTGTTATGCTCTGACACCCTGTCATCCTATGACACCCTGTCATGCTCTGACAACTAGTCATCCTTTGACACCCTGTCATTCTCTGACACCCTGTCATTCTCTGACACCCTGTTATGTTCTGACAACCAGTCATCCTTTGACACCCTGTCATCCTATGACACCCTGTCATGCTCTGACAACCAGTCATCCTTTCACACCCTGTCATTCTCTGACACCCTGCTATCCTATGACACCCTGTTATGCTCTGACAACCAGTCATCCTTTGACACCCTGTCATTCTCTGACACCCTGCTGTCCTATGACACCCTGTTATGCTCTGACAACCAGTCATCCTTTGACACCCTGTCATTCTCTGACACCCTGCTGTCCTATGACACCCTGTTATATTCTGACAACCAGTCATCCTTTGACACCCTGTCATTCTCTGACACCCTGCTATCCTATGACACCCTGTTATGTTCTGACAACCAGTCATCCTTTGACACCCTGTCATCCTATGACACCCTGTTATGCTCTGACAACCAGTCATCCTTTCACACCCTGTCATTCTCTGACACCCTGCTATCATATGACACCCTGTTATGCTCTGACACCCTGTCATCCTATGACACCCTGTCATGCTCTGACAACTAGTCATCCTTTGACACCCTGTCATTATCTGACACCCTGCTATCCTATGACACCCTGTTATGCTCTGACAACCAGTCATCCTTTGACACCCTGTCATCCTATGACACCCTGTTATGTTCTGACAACTAGTCATCCTTTGTCACCCTGTCATTATCTGACACCCTGCTATCCTATGACACCCTGTTATGCTCTGACAACTAGTCATCCTTTGACACCCTGTCATTATCTGACACCCTGCTATCCTATGACACCCTGTTATGTTCTGACACCCTGTCATCCTATGACACCCTGTCATGCTCTGACAACTAGTCATCCTTTGTCACCCTGTCATTCTGTGACACCCTGCTATCCTATGACACCCTGTTATGCTCTGACAACTAGTCATCCTTTGACACCCTGTCATTACCTGACACCCTGCTATCCTATGACACCCTGTTATGTTCTGACACCCTGTCATCCTATGACACCCTGTCATGCTCTGACAACTAGTCATCCTTTGTCACCCTGTCATTCTCTGACACCCTGCTATCCTATGACACCCTGTTATGCTCTGACAACCAGTCATCCTTTGACACCCTGTCATTCTCTGACACCCTGTTATGTTCTGACAACTAGTCATCCTTTGACACCCTGTCATCTTATGACACTCTGCCATGCTATGACAACCTGTCATCCTCTGACATACTGCTTGTTCATGACACCTCCCCTTCTTTGACATGCACCCAAACATGTTATTGTATCAGTTTTATGTGATATGGAAATTGTTTAACTGTCACAATGGGCAATCTGAAATTGAATGAATAAAGTAATTTGAAGTAAGTAATGTTGTGAACGCCTGTACATTTTCAGTCAATTAACTGAATTAAATTGTTAACATCTGTTAGCATATTTTGTTTCTTTTCAAATAGGTCTATGATAAAGTATTAATTTAATTAAGTTAATTTACTCATGTCCACTTGTATATGAACATTTGCACAAGCTGACTTACACGTGAGCATTTGCACATGTGTACATCTGCATATGCACATCATAAAATTATACACTTGCACATGCCTACATACAGTTGCACATGTACACTTGTGCATATACAATTGCACATGCAAATGTGCACCTATAAATAACACAGAAGCACAAACTATTACATGATTTATTATGTTATATGAAGGTTATACGTAGCAAAATTATTGGTAGATTTGCATTTTGTATTACTAGTGTCAAAATTGACTTAATGTTGTTGTTTTCAGATCCAGTTGGCTTACTCGTCTATAAACAGCGAACGTTATAGTGTGTCAATAACACCTTTTTTGACAGAAAATCACATTGCTAGAGTAAGTATGTAAATAAAATAAATGTACTCAATACTCAATTATATACAAAATTATCATTTCAAAGGGAATAAAAACACGGCTTAACCTAAAATTAGTTTTCTATGTATACATAAAGATCAAGTATGTATAAAAAAAAATACATTTGTAGAAAAAATGCGGTTACAAACGCATCAGCATTGTGATTCCTGCGGAAAGCTGAAAGTTAATTAGCAAGGTGATCACCTCGTGGCATCACAGATGACAGGCGGTCTCTTTGTATGTATTCAGAGCATGTTTACAAGGACAGTGTTTAGGTTGAAATGAGCATCATAATAAATTATTGTGCGATATTCCAATGTAATGCAAACACTAGTCATCACAGGGAACAAGTATTATTTATCTTACGGTTCGATATGAATGAATTGTTTTACAAAATTGAAGCCAGAGGTTTCATGGAGGCCTCGGGTTCACCACCATCTTTGGCACATTTTATAAGTAATTGTATCGGTTATAGCCCACGGAAGACAATCCTTGCAAGGACACATACATTGCAAACATTTAACTTCAGACACAGAAATATTATATTGTACATTAATTAATATCAATAGTATGTATGAAGGATGAGTTGTAAAACGTTAAATCTGGGACCCAAATCCCGCTAGTCTGCATAGCTCAGTTGGTAAACGCATTGTTTTGTGTTTGCTTTTACAATCGGAAGAACACTGGTTCGAATCTGAAACAAAAACATTCATACTTTTACACTTGTTTATTCTTTCACTGAATAAAATTACAAACCGAATCATTTTAATCAATACATGATGTACTGCTTGATGTTTAGTAATTTTGTATTTGCGATGAACATGAAAATATTGTAATTGTATAATTATAATTAACAATTAATATTTCTAAATTAAAATTATATTATTGTTATTACACTTGAAAACAAATGTGATTTGTCTTGATAAATGAAATTTAGAAATATGTATCGTCATTATAATAATTATACAATTACAGCTGTAACAAAATGTTTAGTCACAAATAACTAATTACTAGAAACATAAAACAAATACAAGCAGTTGTTTACATCACTGCTTGTTGTTTCCATTTATAATTATATTTTGTGAAAAGTTACACACAAAAAGTGACAAAAAACAATGGTTTCATGTGGGGTTTGAACTGGTGTTTTTCTGATTGTAAAAGCGAACACACCTAACAAACGCGTCTACCAGTTGAGCCACGGTAACAATTGGCATTCTACTCCCGGATTTAAAGAGTTATGTTAAAATACAACTCTTCCTTCACACATTGACATACTAATGATTATTTTGTTATAGTTTATACGCAACGTTTCTTTCTTGCATTAAATACTTACTATCTGTTTGACTGCGGCTGCAGTCGATAGAATAATAACTTTGAAAATGAACCGAAGACTGCGGTGATCTAGAAACTCTGACACTAGACTGGCTTCTGCGAAACAACTGGCCTAAAGTTTTCTATAAAATTGTGTTTGTAAGGAATCTTAAGATAAATGTGTGTTCCTATGATGACCAGTGTTTGTAGTACATTAGAATATTTCTCAATAATTCATTTTGACACTCGTTTCAACTCAAATGTTATCTTTGTAAACATGCTCTGAATACAAAGAAACAGTGCGCTTGATGCCAGTATGTGTCCTGTCTGACTGGGCATACAGAATGCGCGGCAAAAATATGCATATTCGAAAAGTTGCATTGCATAAAGTGTGGAATTTCTAATTCGTTTATTTTTTATTGATTTTTTTGCTTGGTGGGTATGGAAATATATAAAAGCATGTACTATAATATGAATTAAAACATTAGGTGTTGTTATTCCATTTAAGGGATTACTGAAACTTCCTTGAATTTGATCATGTGAACATTTTGTAGCTATGTTTTTCTTGTTTAAGCCTACCAGGTATTTTTGCAATATTTCTTAGAGATGAGTGACACTGTCAACTATTTGACAGACAAAGGAAACATCAACATGGACAACGTCAAGAACAGTAACTTTACGAAGAGCCATGAAAGGTAAACCTAGGATGATTGATGGGTCAAGAGTACTAAGGAAAATAGAAGAGTGGAAGACCACAGCTGGACGCTCGTGGAAGAACCCTGACCATGCCATGCTCTGGACACGGTAAGGCTAAGCTTGAGTTCATTTTAAAAGTTCTGTGTATGATTATTGCTAATAACTTCTCATACACCTGTAGTTCAGTTTTAATCATTGATTAAAACTGTCTCACTATAATCATCTCTGTTTTAGATACGACATAGCAAGTCGTGGCAATCGTCTTACTGTAGGTATGTTTGTTTTGTTAAAATAGTTATCTGGCATCAATGATCAATTTATAACAGAGGGAAACTACTGTATGGATAAAAGATAATAATAAATTAATTCAATAATTGCTTTGCACATATTGGCCAAAATCTTAACATAAAACAAAAACAAACAGCGCTTGACCGTACACATTTTACAAATAACAATGCAGCTAACTATTTTTGTACAACTTTTCCTACTGAAATAATTAGTATAGTGTATAGTAAGAATTCTTAGAAGTTTGGAGGTTATGACAGTATTGAATCATGAATTGTTCAGAATGTTATTCAACAAATTGCAACTTTACATAACTCACATCTTCAACAAGTTATTTCATTATATAAAAGTGAAAACACTGAACCGTTTGCAAATTACAAACCAATTTAAATTTGTCATGCCTATAAAAAATACTAGAATGCCTAATACAATAGGATTCATAATTTCTTAGCTGAACATAATATAATATAAAAATATGGTTTATGGAAAATTACGTACATTGCAATGATTGACCTGGGTGATAACATATCAAGCGACATTGACAACAAAAAAGCATAAAATAAGAATCTTTCTTGATCTCAGTAAGGCAGATGACACAACAGATCATAACATTATACAAATGTCAGTGCTATGGTATCAAAGGTATTGCTTATTAATGGTACAGAAGTTACCTTAAGAATAAAACACATTATGTGTCATATGACAAAACAGAATAGAATTGTATGAAAATTACGTGTGGAATTCCCGAAGGATCTATACCAGGCCCATTACTTGTTATCATAATATATACATACACATACACATACACGTACACACATACACACGCACACACGCACATACGCACACACGCACACACGCACACACGCACACACGCACACACGCACACACGCACACACGCACACACTGTCTGTATATGATAATTTTAAATGTATCGGACATTCTAAAGCCAATACTGTCTGCAAAAGACACAAGTTTGTACCATGCTCTCATGTATTTTCACACTCTCCTTGAAGAGGTTAGTATCGAACTACAAAAAAACTACCAGCATGGTCTAATACAAACACTTAATTAAATTTTAAATATAAAACAATTTGTAATATTTACACCAAAAGGAAAATACAGAATACAGATGATGCAGAAATAACAATTAATGGAAGCAAAATAAAACAATCAAGTTTAGATGAACATTAAGGGCTGGACGGTTGTCCAGCCCTTAATGTTCATCTAAACTTGATTGTATAATAATTTGTCCAAGGAAAACCACACAAAATGTAAGAATGCTAAACAAATTTTAAAATTGTCTTCCATTGTACATCATGAAGACATCATACTATTAATTAATATTATCTCATTTACAATACTGTTGTTTTCAGTCACGAGGGACAGGCATAGAGCCTTCGATGATGGTTGTCACACCAGGGATATCTCGTTTTGCTTGAATCTGGGCTTTGAGGTTGTCATTAGGGTTGATGTTCCATATGATGTCGAGTCGCGATGTCGAACCTGAGAGAGAGTTGGTAATGAAAGGCGTGAAATGAGCTGGGCCACTCGACACCTTCACCATAACATCGTCAGGAGACATGAGTTGTGGGATAACCAGGCAGTGCAGAATATCAGATTTTGCACCGGATCAGAGCTTTCCCTGATCATATAAAGATGGCGGCTCTCTCTGGTTCTCAGACTTGTAGAAATTGTCCAAGTTGAAATATGGCAGGGACTATAGCAACGGGAAAAGAGTGGACACCAGTTAAGGCTTCATGCAGATCCTTGTCTTTTTCGTATGCATTGGAGAGAGCTTCTGCAATTGCAGATGGCATGACCTCCCGAGTATGGAGCATGACAAAATCTGGACCATTTCGTGGTAAGAAAGAATTTTTCGGTTGGAGAAAACTAATATCTGAGAGGACATCCTTGGTTGCACCGATATCAGCAGCATCCTCGAAGGCAGTGAGCGCTTGCAACTTCTCATTTAGCACCATCACATACTTGCCCACTGTATCCGGCATATCAAAGAGATTGGCAACTTCTGAGGCACCTTCACAGAGCTTGGTTGTTTCTTTGTTAACTTAACCATTCAATCTGTTTCCGATGGCATAGATCGGATGAGTCATACCTTGCACTGGTGTTTGCTGGGATTGAGATAATCAGTCAGGGAATTTCCGAGAAGAAGGGAGGGCTTGACTGTCGTGACAGAAGTTGCTTTTTCTGGAAATAGAGGTAAGATGCCAATGTCAGCTCTTGGCTTCCCATTATCATCAAATTGCAAAGAAGAATTGAAACCTGCGCAGACTACGACATCACCAGGTTCCAGCATATTCTATGTGATCAATTCTGCAGCTTTTGTGATCCAAGCTTTGTCTTGTTTGCTAACATCAGTAAATGCACAATACACAGATATTGTTGATTTAGGAAAATGGTCGAAATGAAGGTCAGTGAAGGTCAAATGAAAAATGTTTCATTAAACTGAAAAGCGTGTCCACATACTTATATCTTGATATAAATATATCTGTTCTAGGTGGTAAAGTTCACACTATATAGCAACATTAGTTTTGAAGGCCACCATCTTGACAAATGGCGAATGCAAATGTCGGTCAACGTCAAAAAGTAAAATATTTGAAACAGGTACCCCAAAATACATATATTTTAACAAAGATGTCTGTCTGCCAATGACTCAAAATAATTTTTTTAAATATGTAAGCATTTCGATTTGACAGCTATCATTATATAAAATGGTGTCTATAGAGGTTCACAAAGGTCAAATGTAAAATATTAAAAAAAATTGGAATTGCTATCCACTTACCTATGCATTGACACCATAACCACGATTCCAGGTGACTCATTTCATAAGTTATGGGAATATTAATGTTGATGGATGCCATCTTTAAAAATGGCAGAAGTGAATGTTGGGAAAATCCAAATATAAAATATTTGAAAGTGGAATACACAGAAATATATATATATATATATATATATATATATATATATATGTATTAAGCCAAAGATTAGTGTTTTATGTAAAACAGTTCCCGAGATATGGAAAAGCATTTTTTATTTGGATGGTGGCCATTTTGAAAATTGCAACAAATGGTGGAAGCATCATAATCTCAGGTTGCTTCCATCAAAATTCTGAAATAGTATGGTATCAACGTCATCTGTGTCAAATTTCATGCTTTTGTCCAGCAGTGAGAATTGATGACCTTTGATGACATTAAGAGCCCTCACTAGTGAGTACCCGGTAGTCACACACTAATGTTAGTCTGGACGCACGGGTCCTGATTTTCGGGGTATTGGATACCTCGTGCTATTTTTGGTTGTCCTGTATTTTATTAAACTTCAAACCTTCCCGAATAATATTTCAGAGGGCAACGCTCTCAAATCATTGTACCTCACTCCAAAAATGGGACTTACATTCTGGCCTATAATTTTGGTCTATTTCCATATTTTCACAGTAGCTATAGAGCAACAAACCTAAATGCAGTATCAAAATATCAGGAATGATGATTAATATTAATGGCAATATCGTATGGATACATTTAGTTTTTAGGATGCCAGATACAAAAAAACATTGAACAAAATAACGTAAATCAATTCGGTTTCGCAGTTGACATCACACAAAAGGAGTTTGCTAATATAATGTATGATAAAATGCATTATTTGAAATAAAAAACACATCAAGATATTACTTAATCACATCTTAAACATTGTCATTTGTGTCACTAAACAACACATAGCTGACAAAATGTAATGAATATTTTATGAATATAGGTCCACAGTAGGCTGAGGAGATACCATTTGTACAAGGGAGCCCAAATCAATATCTTAAAGGAGTATATATAAATTCAATGTTTCTGTTGCCAGCCACACCAGATGAGATAACAGGAACCATCCATAATTTAAAAAAATCTAGTTCTGGATGAGATGGAATAACACCTTTCGTTCTTAAAGCGACATGGTCCGTTCGTGGCTTTTAATTTGTTTTGCAAAATCATGTTATATGGTATAAATTATACCTATTATACTGAAAAGACAGTCAAAATATGTTTTCATGTACCATTTAGGGGTTGAAAATAAACGCAGTAAGGGCGCTTAACTCTGTGTACAAATCGACCACGAGGCGTTTTCGAAACCATTGCAGGCATGGCTAAAAGCCCAGAAGGAAATGCATGATCACGCAATGCAATATCACATGAACACAAGTTGACACCACTAACGCCACACCCAGCCAGGTGCATAGCTCCCAGTTGGTAGAGTTCAAAGGGTGGGTGTCACACGCGGTGATTTGAGTGACAGCGTCTGGATTCTTATAAACATTCGACGTTTAACATTATGAAGTAAGTTCTGTTTTGATAAAACATTTATTGGCGGTCACGATGCTACAATAGTTATAACTTATACTGATTAACATAATTTTGCAATAAAAATAAAAAGCCACGAACTGATCATGTCGCTTTAAAGGAACATGCAACCCAAAAAGTAAAAATTGCTCAAACCATTAAACAATGTTCATTGAATCATATCCCATATTCTGTATTTTTTCTGAAATGATTTATTAAGGAGAATTAGTGAACCTCCCTGAAGGCTGACATTTTGGACATTTCACCTGTGTGTGTGTGGTGTCACACTTCCTCAACCGCTAGCGCCTCTGGTGGACAAAACAAAACAAACTCTTCACCCATTGAGTCTATCCATCCATTTAATTACAGTTACAGAGCGTTAGATATAAAAACATGGCATCCCTTACAATATAAACATTCATAGAGAATAGGATAAAGAATAACGATATTCAAGTAGAGGCTGCAACCAAGGCAATCGCACATTCCTACTTGGACTTGGTCGGTTCGACGGAACTTAGTAACTTTTATTATCGCCCACTTTCATATGTAAACAAAATTTAATCGTTTATCCAACTAATTATTCCAGTCGACCGTCATGCAGTGAATATTTTACTAATCATTGATTTTTATTATTATAAAGGAAATACAATGAATTACATTCTAGTACCCCATTTATAGTATTTGCATACATTATGTTCGTCCCTTTTGCAAGACTGCTTTTCGCATACCATAGCAACACCCCTCGGCCCCAGACTTTTCTTTCTGTGTAAAAATTCAGTGCGTATCGTATTTTCGTTCAATAGTCATCTTTCACCCAAACTCGGCAACCTGTGTTCCAGATCAAAAGTGACATGGTGCTGGCAAATCATTTTCCAGTTGAAATTTAATTTTTCCACAGTATGACCCATACCTATATTGTGGAGCCATTTCATTGCCAACTCGCATTTCGCATGGAATTTATTGCCATTTGGAAAAATCTCTTTCCTTTCACTAACCCTTCTCCTGCTCTGTTTTGGCATCTGTATGTTTGACATTCAAGCATTTTATTATCACAAGACTCATAAAAACAACTCAAATCATGTTGCTGTTCTAGTGTTTACATGTTGCATACCGTCTATATTGCTGCGAGTTGTGGACAATTTACGTCACACTCACGTATTCTCTCGCGTTACTCTTCATGAGTTCCTCGTGAAATGGGCAACAATGGCAGCGCCCATGGTCAGTGAAAATGTACGTTTCAAGATTAATTTTATGATGTATAACATTCTTACAAAATTCAACAAAAAATACACATGTTACAATATTCTATCTTGAATGGCATGTGGGAATTGGGGGGGGGGATTTTAATGCATTTTCAACACTATGGTTGCATGTTCCTTTAAGCAGGCCTTCTCCAACTTAGTTGAACCACTATATTACATTGTAAATTTATCATTTGAACATGGACGTGTTCCTGACCAACTAAAAATAGCTGAAGTTATTCCAGTTTTTAAAGCTGGTGATCCGACATTAATTAGCAACTACAGGCGGATTTCTATCTTGCCTGTATTTTCAAATGTTTTTGAAAGATTAATATATAATAGATTAATGAATTATGTAACAGAACAAAATATCCTATATAATTTCCAATTTGGATTTAGGAAACATTATTCCATTGAAATGGCTATTTCAGTGCTAATTGATAATATTAGTAAGGCAATTGATAACAAACAGCATATAATTGGTGCATTTCTTGACTTTGCGAAAGCGTTTGATACGGTTAATCATAGGATCTTGTTGGGAAAATTAACTCATTATAGAATTAGAGGAAACATACTTGAGTGGATACATAATTACTTAAGTAATAAGTACCAACGAGTAAAATTTAATGGAACAACATCCACCCTTAACAACATAACATTTGGAGTTCCATAAGGTTCAATTTTGGGACCTTTACTTTGTCTTATTTATATAAATGATCTAACTTCTCTATCTGACACAATGCTTACAATTATGTTTGCTGATGACACAAGTATCTTTATAAAAGGTAACCATATATGCACAATGGAAATTACAATGAACTCTGAGATAAAAAGATTATCCATGTGGCTTAAAATCAAGAAACTTTTTCTAAATATACAAACAACTCACACAATGACTTAGTAATACGAAGAATATAAGAGATAGGGATAATAACATTTACATAGACGACATACAAAGTTATACTGTAAACAAGATTAAAAAATGTGGGTGTACTTATAAATAACACATTGAACTGGAGTGCTCACATTAAATATATCTGTAATAAAATATCTAAGAATATTGGCATTACAAAAAAAAGGTGAAGAACAAAATCTATATTATATGTTTATCTACCCATATATTACTTACTGTAATGTTATTTGGGGAAGGGCCCTGAATGTATGTCTAGAAAAAAACATATTGCAAAAGAGAATTGTGTGCGCATAATTAGTCATGTAGGATTTTTTTACCACAAAGAGCCTTTATTTACATCATTACTGATAATGAGTGTATCAGATAAACTCATACCTGTGCTGTATTTTAATGTTCAAGCATAATAAGGGTATATTACCTACCTTATATAATGACGTATTTGTGTTGTCAACCATGACACAAATATAGCATAAGGCAGAAACTAGCATATAACATACCGTTCTGCAGAACAAATTGCAGATAATTATCTTTAACCTATGTCGGACCAAAAATGTGGAACACCCTTATCTTGAATAACAGTCTACAATACTCAGCCACTTTACACATCTTTAAAAAAAGAGTGAAATATCTGCTTCTACATAACCAGTAATGTACCTTGTTTCTGCTTTGACGTATTATTATGCCATGTTACTTTGCTTTAATTGTATTACACATTTACTTAAAGACAACTTAGTAGTTACACACATCCATCGATGTATTTTTATTTTCATTTTGTGGTGCACATGTAATGCACTAATTTTAATTAACTAGTTACACTATTGTGATGATTTTTGGTTTTGTTATTTGTTCACGAATTATTAGCTTTTTTTCTCGAATTGTAGTAGTCCATGAATAAGGAAAATAAGCATTGTTGCTTAATTCCATTTGTTACATCATGTAATGTACTTACATGTTACATCATGTAATGTACTTACTGTATTATGTAATTATTACTTTACTATTGTTGAGCAACTACATGTACATTATAAATATGTAACAATAAAGTTATTATTATTATTATTATTACTCTCGTCAAAGCCATTGTTTTCAACAAGAGTCTGAACAGGTATTACTCACCCACATTTGATATCTTTTTGATATCTTTCCCTTCGCGTTTGCAAGCAACACAACACGACACTTGGAATTTAGCACAAGAACAGTTACGAGTGCATTTGCTGGTACATGTAACACACAACTCGTAAGCAATTGTGTATGTTCTGGTAATGGCATCACCATCATGGTTACTAGCTCCAAATGTGTGACACCCATCTTCCTACTGAAAGTGGTAGCAGGGGGTAAGGTTGGAACAGTGCTATGTGCATGCTTTTGTGCAGTGGTGGTCAAAAGGGACCTCATCATCTTCAAATGAGTCTCTTTCAGCACAGCTGTCAATCATCCTTCTGAACAGCCAGTTTTTCAGGATGTTTGTTTACTTTAGGGACAGTGGCAGCAAATAAATGTAGTTGTGATAACCAGCAGCAACAACAAACGGGAACATGTTACTATACTCAGTGAAACTCTTTTCCCAATTAGCTGCACAGTGAGATGCAATGAACCTGAGAAGAATGCCAATCATCTTGATGTACCTGGTAGGTCCGCCATTTATAAGACCAGTTTGCTTGGTTGCAACGGCTCCTGGTGAGGTTGGGGGCTTATCTCCTCTTCTTGGCCTGTACTCTCTCACGGAAACCATTTCTGAATTTTCGGAAGACAATCTTCAAGTGATGGATGCGACCAACCCCTTGTGTCCTTCATCGGTTTGCTTTCTCACTCCAGTTGTGTTTCCTCATGCGAGCAGCTGGGTAGCCACATTGAGAACATGTCTTCTTCTGGATATGATAGGAGAGTGGCTATCACAACACCGACACAGTGTGTGCATCTTATTGTGGCACTTTTGTTTGACGAAATTGGGGAAAGAGGACATGGGTAGGTGACTTCTTGCATTCCTCATTGTAGATGACCATGTAGTTTGGATAATGAGTCCAAAAGGAAGCGAGTTTTGTTAGTGTTTGATCCATCATTTCGCTCTGTGCCCAGTAAGTCGCAAATGTTTGGCAAGTGCACTGAGTAGTGTGTCATCATTTCTTTCCAGAAATAATTTTTCAAATGCATCCATATGCAGGTTAGTCATTGCTTCCTGTAGTAATTTGCAATGGTTGCTTTTGAGCTCTGCTATGTTCATGGGTTGCAAACAGTACAACTGCCATGTCACGATCATCAACTGGAAGTAAGGATTACACTGAGGTTGCAAATCTGCAGTTGTCATTTTTTCAAGTGATCTGGCTTTACACCTTTTGTACAAAGAAATGTAGTGTGGCTCAACTGGAGAAGGTATGACCCACATAGTGCTCGGCAACAAATGGTTTAAGACGTTATGATGATAACAATGCAGAAACCTTCATCATGCATGGCCATCACAAAAGTGTTATCTTCGACAATCAAAATATCGTATGCAGACGACAAATTGCAATAATATTTATGAAGTGCTGTCGCCGACCATTATAATTGTTTTTTGTTGTTGTTGTTACCTTTGTATTTGTTGCTGGTAACACGGCAGACACGAAAATGTGTCACATAGTTAAAATGACAAATTTGCTGTAAAATATGTCATTCAAACTTTATACTATACTTCATGTATCTGAAATACAACGTAGTTATTATACTTTATATATTAAACGCAAAGTATATCTATTCAAGTTATTCCAGAAAATGTTATTTATATTCATTTGTATGCATGTTCATTAATTTCTATTTGGTGACCAGAATAAATAAAGGTAATTAATTCATTCATATTTATCAATCCATCCATCCATCCATCCATCCATCCATCCATCCATCCATCCATCCATCCATCCATCCATCCATCCATCCATCCATCCATCCATCCATCCATCCATCCATCCATCCATCCATCCATCCATCCATACATCCATCCATCCATCCATCCATCCATCCATCCATTCGTATGTTCTACTTTGATGTTAGGATTAGCACCAGTTGGGGGCATCTGTAGCAAACGAGGTGTCTCGCTGATAGAGGTAGAAGGATTCAATGATTGGACGACTGCTGCTCACGAACTTGGACACAAGTAAAACAAATTTAATTCAGTATTTAGTTGACATGTGGACACATATAACAATTTAATTCAGTATTCATTTTCACAATTTAATCATAGTAAATGTGGTCAAGTTTCATTGTATGGATATAAATATTTGCCCATCAGTTGATCCATGCACTAATGCACTACTACTACTATTGATGTGGTAACAATAAGACAATTACCTTTCAGAGTCTATATTTCAATGCCGCATTGTAGAGTGTCTGCTTCAGGTGTCTGTTGGTGGTATTGGTTAATCGCATGGCAACAGTTGTATGAATGTTGCAGGAAGGTTGCATATGTAGTCAAAGAAAAATGTATTAACTGATATGAATATAACTGTACATATACAGTATAGTGGTTGTCTCCATGCAACCAGAAAAATGATACTGACACTTCCATGTAAATGTCTGTTTGTCTTGTAGTTTAGGTGCCTCTCATGATGGTCCTGCGAACGATTGCAACAAGGAAGACATGTGGCTCATGGCCCCATATGTTGTTGATGAACTGACGTCAAAAACTCTTGACAATTCATTCACCTTCTCATACTGCTCGATTATGTCCTTCAAAGATCTTTTAATTGGAGGAACTGATAGGTAAGTGTTAAAGGGCAAAAAAGGGAACAGTTTGGTGTTATGCACCTAAAAGAGTTTACACAAGCTAACCATTTGCATCTACAATCAAATCTGTCGCATTAGTAGTATCCTCTGAAACTGGTGTTAAAGTGGGTAAATCTAGCTAAATCACTGACACCATGAACAGGCCCATCTTGGTCCATGCAACTAATCAAAACCCAGCTTCTATCTGCACTTTGGAAAAAGTATTAAGTCATAAAGTCGTCTGCTGGTTCAGCTGTCATAACAGAGAACCAAGCGTCGGTTTACAACGAAATCGTGACAGCAATATGCCACACTGTTCCTCATATGCTTGTAGCAACAGTACAGTGAAAGACGGTATCAGTAAGCTGTCTTTTTGTTACCCTTTGAATCGACCAGAACTGAAACAGTAGTCCAGTTGATTCGATTGGATTGACCCAATCATGAAAATGACCTCCACCACCCGCCAAACTTCTCCTCACCTATATCTTACATATACATACACTACGTTATAAAATAAAATCACTTGCATTCCTCTAATGAAGAAAATTTTCAAAACAAACTCGCAGATCTCGACGGCAACTTCGTCGGCTGCCCTGCGGTACCGTACAATCGCTATATAAGTTAGCTTTACACAAAATGCCGTCAGACAGCACGTTTGTGCGCGCGAATATTTATAAAAATTACTTACTGCATTTGCACGAAACATTTGCACGCACGAAATAGTTTAATTACTTATAAATAACATATAATTTATTATTATCATCACTATGATTTGCAGGAAGTAATAAGTTTTATTATAATATAATAATATTTTATTTATAATAGTGCCACATCCATGCAAAGTGGATGAGAGAATAGGGAAAATAACAACAAAACAGAGCTGCCAACATTACTAACAATAACATTAGTAGAAAAGGTAGAAAGGTAGAAAAGTAGTAACATTAAGATGGTCAACTAACTAATTATACTGTGTCAATAATAATAAAAATGAATAATTAAAATTAGGCAAACTACAGCAAAATAGCAGGGATGTCATAGTAACAGGTTTCCTTAAATTGACCACAGTTTCCCTTTCATGTCCCCCTAAACAGACATATATCTTTGTCTGCACTGTCAGGTATGCCCTGATGACCCGTCTTTTCAGGGCTACAAAACATTTCTAATGGCTTTGATCCACTTTGCTCGGCATTCGGGTTTTTTCTTTTCTTTTGGGAATCTGCAGAAGCCTAATAAAATACTACCATATTATAATTAGGCTATTATATTAATATAAAATGTGTCACTCACACTACGACTATGCACAGTAACATTACTAAAAATCGGTTTGGTACATAATTCATCCAACATGTATTATCGTTGGTCAATTTGCATATGAATGTAATGTTTTAAAACTATTAATTTCCTAAATTAATGGCAATGGAACATAAATATATTCGCAAAGACTATAACCTAAGCTACAATATATTGTATAACTGAGATTCTCACCTGTGGAAAGAGACTCCGGATCCTGTTTTCTGTCGGTTGGTACAGTTGTACGCTACACAGGAAGTAACCATATTTGCTACTTCACAATGACTTGTAACCAGCATGTCCCCAATGGATTAACGTTGCTCACATCAATGTCAACCACCGAACTGTCCAGTGTTTGGGTTCTAAATAATCCGGGTCACAGCCCTTCCCCTAATGGCTAAGCTGGAGGCTACAGTCTATCCCACTGGATCATTATTCACATTGCCAATAAACCACAGTGACACATATTTAGATCCTTATACCCAAACATAATGAACCAACTCAAAACATTCAACAGCTGGCTCTGCTGGCCTACTCCAGAAATTAGTAATGAGCTGTCTTAACTAGGCATAGAGCTAGGGGCACAACGACACATATCCAAGTTAATTTCGTCTTAGCAGACGTTTTTACATTTATTACGTTACTCAACAGTTCTATTCTATATATCCTGCCAGTGAGTACAGCACTTTCAGCCTGGCAAGTAGATGGAGTAGATGGCAGCCAGTGGTCCACAGCGGCTTCAGTGCAGCGGGCCAGCTTGTCAATATTGTCTATATAATTAACTAAAGTGACCTATCAGTATTAAAAAGAACCCATACAAATTCCATAACAACAATAGTGATAAATTAATGTAAAGGCAATATATAATTAAAATAGTAAAATAATTACGACCTAACAATATTATCCATTCAGCACACGCACACGCACACGCACACGCACACGCACACGCACACGCACACGCACACGCACACGCACACGCACACGCACACACACACACACACACACAATTACTGCATTTATACATTTAATGTATTTGATTGGTGTAAGAAAAAAGAGTCAAATATACAGTACCCTGGTACCTGTATTTACCTGTATGTACCAGTATTTAGATAATTCATTTTGCATCTAATCTAATAAAGCGTTATTATTATTATACACACATACATGGCTAACATATAAAGACATGACATTTGTTTTATGAATATAACACAATGTCTACTAATTTTCATTTAAAAGGAACAACCTAAATTCAGTATCCAGAGAAAAAATACCTAACCATACAACTACAATCAACATTTTCACGTCAGACTTTAACTCGGAATGTGGCCTCAAGGTGGAAGATAAAATATCTGGTATAATGGACACAAATATCTTGCTCATGGTCAGTGAATTGACGAATAAGTGTTGAGATGTATTCTTGGTTACGGCACATATTGTCCCTAATTTTTCTGGACATGTACAGCACATTTATTGATTTATTAGTTTTGGGGGATTGGTGTCCTCGTGGTGTAGTGTCAATTATAATTATAGTTTGAACGAAATTGCCAAAATTTTGAAACAGCTGCAGGTGGGATTGAACTACCATCCCCTCGATTGACAGTCTGGCACTCTACCGTGCAACCAGCCGACCACCGCTCCTCACAGCATGCTGCATTTTCTCCAGTTTCATGCTGTAGCTCTTTCATCATCACTGATGCCAAGAGTTGTCAAAAATACTCCCACTGTCATGATCAGTTTTGTTACAAAGTTTGCCAACATTGCTGTAGTTTGGAATGTCATCACCCGATATAGTGTCTTTGCCAAAACTATCATATAAACCATCCAAAACATATGATGGCAAATCCCTTATATAACAAGTGAAAATATAGGTGATAATTATGAAATGCTTTGAATGGCAGCTTGTCAAACCTGAATAGGGACCTGCCATACAGAAGTGCCTGTTGGATAGGCATGCTGTGCGGGAATGGTTAACAATGTTTTTCTAGTAAACTGCTAGTATAAAATACTGAATTCTTGTTGCAAATGGTTAGTTTTTAGTAATACTTTTAGATGCATAGATCCAAACCGATGCGTTTTGCTTCCCTGTGATAGTATGAAAGACGATGTTAAAGACGAGTTTCTTGTATGCAGGTTTCCACGTGTATGTCTCACAAACCGTGTGTGTGCACACTCTGTACAAAATGATCAACCTCATATTTTACCTGGCATGCGTTACTCATTGGATGAACAATGTGCTTTCAAGTTTGGTGAAGGATACACTCATACTGTAAGTAACAAATTGTTATTCTGCAGAATATGTCTACAATACTGGCTGTTCAGTGCATGTTTTGAATTACATATTCTCATAATCTTAGAAAAACATTATATTAACTCTTTAATGGGTAGACAGACAGTCTTCTTATTTTATAACCTGTTGTACATGGGCAGACAATTTGAAGATAGTAGCCAACAAAATATTGACAGCTGATGCATAAAAAATATATGAAATTAATTGCATTGCAAATTAAATGATTGTGTGAATAAAATATGCTATTAAAATATCCATGTTGCAATCAGTTACATATACTATAAGTAAAACAATCCCAGAACCTACCACAGTGTCTTATGTAACTAATGTAGCCATTTATGTTAGTTTTGAACTAGTAAAATATTGACTAAGTTTGGATGGTTAGTTTTCAGATTATAGTTGTTTTTGCATATAATGCCAACAGGAGTGATAACAAAATCATAATATTATTTGCAATGCTTATGGAAAAAAGGCAGTCACTGCCTGAAACATTAAAAATTACAATCCCACCATCCTAGCATCTTTAAGTTGTGCTTTTGGAGAAAAAAGGCTGTTTAAAACATTTGAAAATGATGTTACATTGTGTCACAGAATTACATTGGGCAGTCATGCTATGACATAACAAATTGTTAACTGTGGCTGAGTCCATGCATAGCCTTGCTAGGATTCATGAGGCTAAAGGTATAATAAATGTTTGACTAGTATTATTACTTAGTATCACCTATTTCTGTTTATAAATTTCATTTATAATGAAGAATGTACTAATTTCCTTAAAACATCAATAATGGTAACAGCCATTTTCATGTTCACAAGAATAATTAGCAAAATGTTACCTTTGTTACCATGATACTATTCAATTTGTTCATAAGCGTGATGTTTTTGTATTTATAAACCTGGTGGAATATTGTAAGCAATGTTTACTTACCGCTAACTCTTAGTAATTTTCTCAGTTTTTTAATAAGCAAATATAGGAGTTTATGCAATTGCATTGTATTAAGTAATATAACAAGTTTCATAACAGCATGTAACCGACCTCAAGACCCTGATTTTTGCTTGGATTGAACACTCATTCAATCCTGTTGTTAGATATTTTGCTGCTGATATTTGTAGGTTTGGGACAAATCCACCATCTGCACTCGCATGCATTGTCGCAAGTCAGGGTACCACAAGATTAACAAGTGGGGAGCGATACATGGAACACCCTGTGGGACAAAGAAAGACGGGGTTAGTAACACATCTTTAACACATCACAATATTTGGAGAAAACAATTACACATACTGTACAGAAGTGAAGGTGACTTTGCTTTAAACTGTCTGCTTTCCAGTGTTTTATTGCTCATCTGTGCTGGAATTATACACATAACACAGTAGCATGTAGGCATAATGTATTCCGATTACTACTTCAACTGCCAAAACATTACAGTGCTTCCACCATGTCCGTAGAGAACTGCATATTTAATAGTAAGACTCTGATTAAGACTTCAGTAAATGCTGCAGTCCAAACATGTAAAGTTTCAGAAATGCCAATGCAGGATATACATACACCCACACACACACACACACAGCACAGCACAGCACAGCACAGCACACCACACCACACCACCACACCACCACACCACCACACCACCACACCACACCACACCACACCACACCACACCACCCACCACCACACCACACCACACCACACACACCACACCACACCACACCACACCACACCACACCACACCACACCACACCACACCACACCACACCACACCACACCACACCACACCACACACACAACACACACACACACACACACACACACACACACACACACACACACCACACACACACACACACACACACACACACACACACACACACACACACACACACACACACACACACACACACACACACACACACACACACACACACACACACACACACACACACACACACACACACACACACACACACACACATAAATCGGACGATCTCGGAAAATTGGGCTTTATATTTACATCAGAGCGCCTTGGAAAATTGAGCTTTTAAAAGTAACTTAGGTGTTTAGCCATAAATTGGAATAAAGGAATTACAAAAAATACATTCCAAAGAAAAAAACATTAAAAGCCATATCTTGCCTAACAAGTTTTAAACCCTGAAATAACAAGTTTGATTAAAAAAAATTAAATTGACAGTAAACGTGTTTTTCACAGTGTCAGCTTGGAATAGTCTGTTTTCGGGAAATAAAATAAAGAAATAAACTTATATACCACCAAATCTAGTTAAAAACTTTTCAGGGCGCTTTACATGTACATGTTCTTAAAAATAATTACTTAAACGTGTAACTAAGATTACCCAGGTAACTCTACATTATAAAAGTTATCATGTTTTGTTTAAACTGAGTTATGATTTATCGGTTTTCTTTTCAACTCTGCAATATTATGGGCTATTATCAGACCACTTTTCAGTTTTTTTTCTTTCTATTAGCCGTTGTTCAATTTTGCCCTTTCAATTTTAACGTAATTGTAATGGTGGACCACTCACGACCACGCCACTGGAGTAAATCCCCCGTCAGCACTAGACTCATGCACTGCGGCGATAATCATCCGAACAAGTACAAGCACTTGTTCACAGTGGACTTATAAAGTATGGATTAGAATAGTAGAAAATGCCGCACCGTTTCAGAAATGCAGGCGTCTGACAGCATATAAACATCGCTGCAACCCACGCTGAGAGATGCGCGCAGCCACAAACTAGCTTACAGACATGTAGCATATCTAGTGGCAGCTTTCTTGGGTTTTCTCTGTTGCCATCCCCGGAGATAGTCCAAGACCGTGACCGTTAGTCCATGAAGAAATTCTCAACCTTCTTCGCGGTATTACCAACCATCGTTAATAGCGCGACTAATCAGCCTTGTGCTCCCAGAGGCCCAGTTTCGACCTGGGCTGTTGACGGAACTGTCTGGACAATAGTCCCGCCAGTTGGATTCCCAACAAGGGAATCCGAGCACATACTCAGCAGTCCACGTCAATGGACTTACGCCGGCGGGCCTGCTCCGGGCGGAAAACCGGAGATATTCCTCAGGAGTTGGAAACCCGGCCAAGGTTGGAGGCTGGAGGCGAGAGCCCGGAGGTTGACTCCTTTCGGCCGTAGGGAAAGCCGGAGATCTGGAGGTTGACCTCATTTGGCGCAGGTCACCAACCAACCCGAAAATCCCGGCCCCGGACAGAAACCCTCGGTCAGGCTACGGGCGGAGCCGAACTGGAGATCTGCTTGACCAGTCAGAGACTGCTGCACGTGGATTTGGTAGCCGCAGCCATAACGCGGTGTTCGGCCGGGGGCCCTTCAATATGCGTGGAACATTTAGATGCACTAAACCCGGAGTCTGCTTTCGCCGACTCCATGACACGGGGCCCTGTTTCGTGACGGTTTTCGGCAGGCGAAACGGCGACGACTAACATGCCGTACAGCTGCGTGGTTTCGCCCGGCAGCAGGACACCGACAACAATATTTTTTTCTTGCCGTTCTCCTGTTCAGGCACTCATGTGCATTTTGATGATCGGCATAAGTATTCCTGTTAGGATGAATCAGTTGCCATACAACCGGATGAACAATGTGACACGATGTCACATTCAGAACGGGTGATCCTGGCCCACACGTTTCTCTCTGATGAATTGCCGGCGAATGACATCACTAATCTTTGGACCTTAACTGGTTACACTTTGGACTGTTTGAAGGTATCGCGGCTTCTTTTGTCTTAGCCCTAGTATTTGCTTAGCATCTACCATCTCAAACCAATCTGTCCTCCAACTCCAAGTTGATTCACACCCCTATCTCAGCATCACAAAACTATCATGGTGAAAGCATGTTCACTCCACTGCATCTCAGTCTGCTATAAAACTTGGCCTCCTTATACACACTCTCCCCCTGCAACACCTAAAGTTAAAGAATATGTTAAAAGGCAAGTTCTTATATAGTGCAGTATCCAGTCCTCAGGACCGTTCAAAGCGCTTTACACTTTACTTCACTGACAGACCTGTTCACTCAGACACCAACTCGGCTTCTCTGGGAAGCATCAGCCATATGCTACAATTAATGCATGAAGGCTGCTCGTACCCATATCCACCACTGTCCATAGCCAGGTACTCATTTATACAGTTGAGTGAACTGGAGCAATGTAGAGTGAAAAAACTTGCCCAAGGTTTTAGCACTGCAGCACAGGATTCGAACCTGGGTTCTCGTAGTCAAGAGTCCGAAGCTCTACCCCTGAGCCATTGTGCTCTACATGTTAGTGAGATGGACCAAAACTAGAATTCAGAACTACAGCTTGGAATAACCTTGATGCCCTTGGAAAATCCAAAGAAGCGTAGCCAGATTTTCACTAAGTGGCCATGTTCCACCACAGAACAAGTGTAACACGATTACTACCTGGGTAAACAAACTTGGTTGGGTAACATTTGAAAGATGATGATTACAACACCAATTGACATGTTTTTATAATATAAAACAAAACCTCCTAAATATCAACCTCACCACCTCAGAGCTTTAGCATTCATTCATTCATAGTTTTCAGCTTGAATTGTCTGTAGTGAATGTATTCATGATCAAGCATATATTTCGTTAAATAAAATATAAAGTTCAACTTACTATTGAATAATTGTGTTGTTTTAGTGTTGCTTCAGAGGCCATTGTGTAAACGATTGTTCCAACCAACCAAGAGGCAAGTAATACTGTTCTGTCATCATTGAGCTGCAAGGATTCAATTTGTGTTTTGTACATGATGAAAATTTGACATTGACTAAGTTTAAGCAGACCAATTAATGTAACAGTCATAAGGTATTGTCACTTCAGAAGGTGTACTCGTCTGTGGGAGGTTAACTATTCATTACTCAGTAGTATTCATTATTCAGTGTCAAAGATGACCAAGCAGCCCTGCAGCAACATGCACCACCCAGCACTTCATCATAAATAATGTCATTTTGGAGATCATTTGATATTCTGGTGACAAAGACTAATCATGCAGGAAATTAGAACATCATCATATCATGTTCGCAAATGGTATATCATTTTAAACCATGTATACCATGATATTAACTTTGCAAAAATCCATAACATTTACCAATGATATATCATGGTACGGTATTTCGGAAGGATTGCTTCATCGCTGCTTCAGGAAGTGAATTACCTGCGAGAAGTGTACTAGTCATAGGGATCATTGTTTTAGGACATCAATTAGTCTGTGGGAAGTTTGCTAATTACAGTGCATCACTGCTCCATGGAGTTTAATAGTCTTCAGAAAGTTTATTAATCATAGAAAACCATTGCTTTGGGAGTTTTAATTAGTTGTGGGAGGTTTACTAATGACAGGGTATTGTTGCTTTCGGAGGTTACTTAGTTTGTTGGAAGTTTACTAATCACATATACTGGGTAGATAATATTACCCATGTAGGCATGGTGCTACTTGACCTTCAGAAGGCATTTGATACGGTAAATCATAAGATTATGCTTCAAAAACTGGAAGCAATAGGACTCCATGAATCTGCTATAGCCTGGTTTAATTCATATTTATATGGACGTCAACAATCAGTTGAAATCGGTGAAGCGATCTCTAATCCGATGACTGTCACATGTGGTGTCCCACAAGGTTCAATTCTGGGACCGTTATTATTTCTAATATATATTAATGATATTTACACAGCTGTTCGCTGCAAACTACTTTTGTATGCTGATGATTCAGCCCTTTTAGTCTCGGGTAAAGATACCCAACTGATTCAAGAAAGTCTTTCTTCAGAACTCGAGGCAGCCAGAGAGTGGCTAATCAATAACAAATTGTCCCTCCATCTAGGGAAAATGGAGTCAATTCTATTTGGGTCGAAACGTAAACTGAACTCCTGTAGTTCCATCCAGGTGAGATGTGCTGGTACGACATTGGCAAGTCAAACCCATGTTAAATACCTAGGCATAGACCTAGATCAGTCATTAACTGGAGAAAGAGTGGCTGACAAGATTATTTGTAAATCAAATGCCAAATTAAAATTTTTGTATAGACATACAAAAACTATCAACATGAAAACAAAAAAACTTCTTACCACAGCATTAATACAATGCCATTTTGACTATGCATGTTCATCATGGTTCTCTGGTTTAACCAAGAAATACAAATCCAGACTTCAGTGTACTCAGAACAAGGTAATCCGTTTCATCTTAAATGCACCAGCCAGAACCCACATCGGTTTGAGAGAGTTTAGACTGGTGAACATGCTACCAGTGGAGTTACGAGTTAAACAACTCAAATTGAACCTTGTTTACAATGTCAGTATATGTCAAATTTGATAAATGTAGCATGTAAGCAGCATGGCATAAATACAAGATCTAGTGTTATGTCTCTTTGTGTGCCGTATGTTAAATCATTTGGGCAAACCTCCTTTTACTACACAGGAATTCATGCCTGGAACGAATTGCCATTTTCCATACAAAGTGTTCAGAACATGAGGCAATTTAAATGTCTACTGAAGCAGTTTTTGTTCAGTTGTCTTAATGATCAGGAAGCCAGCTCATTTATTTATTATTAATCATAATTGATTATGTAATTTTTATTTTTTACTTTTATTATTTATTAGATTTTTGTGTGTGTAATAAATAACAAGGTTTTACAAAGTGTTTCTAATCAGGAGATATTTCCATACTTTTTATATTGTAATTATCAATGTCATTTACATATATTAATAATTATTTATATCACTTATTTATTATGGTTGTTTTAGTATGTTATATTTGTCATTTCTGTCAATGTCTGTCATGTGTATGTCAAGGACCACAATGGAAATAAGTGCGTGCACTTTTTGTGTTATCCGAATATTTAAATGTACCTTGTATTTATATATTATGCATATGTGTACAATGTTTTACATTTTATATTAAATAAATCAATCAATCAATCAAAAATGACAATATGGTTTTATTCACAGGGGCGTGCACACCTTCACAGCTGCCGTCTTTTGTTCCGAAAGGTAAGTGTGACTCATAAATCTTATTGACAGGTGACTGTGAACGTATGTTAGGAAACAAGACATAATTTTATATGAACTTCTACTCAGATACTCAGTAATATCACTATTACTACACAGGTTTATTTGAATTTATGCTCTTCGGAAATTGGGTCTCCATTGCATTTTAATTCATCAGATGAAACTGTTTTTATTTTATTGCAGTGATAATCATTTAATCATGTATTGTTGTATTTTATTGCAGTGGTAATCATTTAATCATGTATTGTTGTATTTTATTGCAGTGGTAATCATTTAATCATGTATTGTTGTATTTTATTGCAGTGGTAATCATTTAATCATGTATTGTTGTATTTTATTGCAGTGATAATCATTTAATCATGTATTGTTGTATTTTATTGCAGTGGTAATCATTTAATCATGTATTGTTGTATTTTATTGCAGTGGTAATCATTTAATCATGTATTGTTGTATTTTATTGCAGTGATAATCATTTAATCATGTATTGTTGTATTTTATTGCAGTGGTAATCATTTAATCATGTATTGTTGTATTTTATTGCAGTGATAATCATTTAATCATGTATTGTTGTATTTTATTGCAGTGATAATCATTTAATCATATGCTGTTATATAGTATGAAACGGTTTATTGCAGTGATAATCATTTAATCATATGTTGTTGTATAGTACGAAAATGTATTAATGCAAATTATTGTATAACAATATTAAGTGCATATAATTTTTTATCAATAATGCTGTTAATTCCATGGTATTTTTGTGATGATTCTCTGGGCCAGTTACAGCTATCAAGCTGTTGGTTTTTATTGGGATACATTAAACTGTTATTATCATATCATTTAAAAGTCAACAGGTAACCTATACATTATTGATGTTTAATTTATTTTATATGTGACAACATTAAATCAGCATAAAACGTTATTACGTTTCACTGCACCTGAAAACCTATCTGTTTAATCTCACCTACCCTCTCTAGCTTTTTAGTGCTTTCATCCATTGTTAATGACCTTTGCACTGCCTTTAACTATGATAATGCTTAATCCACTGGTTTTGCTGCGCTACTGAACTTGGATTCTGAGGATATTAATATCAGAGAGGGCAGTGGCTCAGGGGTAGAGCTTCGGACTCTCGACTAAGAGGACCCGGGTTCGAATCCTGTGCTGCGGTGTTAAAACCTTGTGCAAGTTTTTTCACTCTACAGTTCACTCAGCTGTATAAATGAGTATCTGGCTATAGACAAGTGGTGAATATGTGTAGTACAGTGTATCGTGTACGAGTAGCCTTCACACATTAATCTTAGCATATGGCTGGATGCTTCCCAGAGAAGTTGAGATGGTGTCTGATTGAACACATCTGTCAGGGAAGTAAAGTGTAACACGCTTTGAGCAATCCTGAGGATTGGATACTGCGCTGTATAAGAACTTACCTTTTTTACTTTATAGACATTATTAATTTATTGTTATTATAATTTCTTATTGTTTTGTCAATTATACAGTTTATGCAAATTGCTATACAAAGCATGATTCTACCCAAAGAGTACATAAGTAATTCAATTGACTAAAAACGTATTTGATTTTCAAAGGTGTATTTTGCCAAGCTCTTCATAGCATTCCGGACATATATTTTATTATTGCAGTTTGTTTTTATAACATTTGTTAGTTTAAGGATTATACAAGACAGTACACAATAGTGAAGGTGCACTGCAAGTAGAGAGCCATCTTAACAACTCACAAGCCTGTCAGATTAAACAACATCAACATTTGCTTTTAGTCCGGTGCATACTGCCTCTTGTGTGTATAGAAATCATACAAACACATTAATTGCAATGTATGCTGGTCATTTTGACCCCCCAAAAAATTCTGATCCTCATTTGACCAGTTTGGTTGATAAAAAATAGAATTGTGCAAGAAATGTTGTCACACAAAGTGTCATAAAAATGTGAATAACTAGCGTTGTGGCTACTGGGCTATCAGTGCATAGCATTTCTATAAAATAAAAAAATGCTAGTACAGTGTTGTGTTAGTATAACCTTGCATTCATTCAACAGATGGTGTGCACTGCTCTGTTTGAATCATGATGCATGGAATGCATACATATCAGTGACGAAACAAAAATATATATCGAATATGAATGCCGTTAATTTAGTAGTTTATTACCAAATATTTGTATATGACATTTCTTTTCACGAGTCCTTCCAAGTAATCATTCACATAAGTATATGTTTCTTGATTCCGAATAAATTCTGACAGGTGCTGCGTGGTGCATATTTTTGCATCTATAGGGACTTATTTGTGAATCAAAGTATATCATTCCAATTCATACACTTCCCATTCAGCCTTCTATGTCTGCGCACGGCAGTGCTTTTTAAGATGGCTTAATTTTTTAGAGCTGTAAGCGATGAAAAACAAAGCGATTTCATTTATATAATCAATTACTTATATCACCAACAAATAACGGATTACATGGTGACAACAGAGAATGGAAGACCCCCATCCTTGGACTGATCACCCTACCCTAATACGTCCAACATGTGAGCAGATGTGATATTGCAACGTCTTTATGCCATCATTTCACATTATTTCAGATATACACTACATTGTTACAAAATATCGATGTAAGGGAAATTATGAAGCCTGAATAGCACTCTGGTTTGGATAGAAATGTGTATTAACCATGCAACAACCTGCGAATGCACAGTGATTCAAACTGAAGTGAACACTATTTGGGATAGGGAATTGTTGAAACGATGTGGCATATTTAGGTGGAATATTTAGGCAGATCTGTCATAATACTGAAATCGTGGTGGGCATGAATTCTGCACATTACGGTTAGGTGTCCAAAGTAATACGTATCAATTTCCAGCTTCTGCCTATCCCATTGCAACTGTTATCACTACTGTCAGGTTTACTGCCTCCAAAACAAATTCATGCAGGAGCATTCCAAAGTGTGTATCATGGCATCTTTCATACCCTTAGCTTAATCTTAAGAAATTCCCAAATATGACATTTACACACATGCAAAGGCATGTTGGCCTCTCATAAATGAAGACGGCTGCCCTAACTTCAAAACTCTATCGATTTAAAAACAAACTGGCAAATAAAACTGTACGTTGTAACAAGGCTCATTAATTTATTAGTGAGAAAACAGTGTTAATTTGATTTATATGGGTTGCATAAGTTGTGATGTTTAGAAAATCAATACATACTATTAAAAGAGCAAGAAATGAGACCCTCAGTAAAGACTTGGGACCTGCTTAAAAGAAGGCTGGGTTCTGAGGACCCATTGAACACAAACATCAAGGTGAATCCCTGACATTAAAATAATATGCCTGTCTCAGATTTGAACCATATTAGTCAACAAGATGGAATGCATGTTGTATGTATTAATGTAACAGGAGTAGTAGCAGTAGTGAAAGCTTTATTCCATGATGATAACCATGTCATTTTATTTATATTATTACTATTATGTATGCTATATTTATCTAAAGCTTTATTGTATGTATGTATGTATGTATGTATGTATGTATGTATGTATGTATGTATGTATGTATGTATGTATGTATGTATGTATGTATGTATGTATGTATGTATGTATGTATGTATGTATGTATGTATGTATGTATGTATGTATGTATGTATGTATGTATGTATGTATGTATGTATGTATGTATGTATGTATGTATGTATGTATGTATGTATGTATGTATGTATGTACATATGTATGTACCTATGTATGTACGTATGTATGTACATATGTACGTACGTACGTACGTATATACATACATAAATACGTATGTACATATGTTACATAAATACATACAATAAAGCTTTAGATAAAATATGTACTTCATAAAAATACTAATAAAGTAATTATAATAATAAATATATAAAAAGATATAATATAACATAAAATATAAGAGTCAAATTACTTTTGTCCTTACCTACATTTCATGTGACTGTATAGCAATGAACACGACTGCATCATGACTTGTACTTTTTGTAAGTAAGTAATTGTAACACTTCTACTATAGCACCTATCGAGTATATCCTTGAAAATTCAAATTCGGAGGTGCAACAAACAAAATCATTTGGTGTAATCAGAATTGAGGACTTAGCTTAAAGCACAGACCCATCCACCCATCATTTGGACGGGTAAAAACCGTTGTGAATGGGTAGAAATATGAGTGGATGGGTAAAAAAGGAGCAGAAAAGGTGTTCCAAAACCATAGCCATGAGTTATGCCTTAGAAGTGAGTGTAAATGGTGCCACATGTGTGTTTGTAGTCCATTTCAGGTCATCAGACACATTTTAAAGTTTGTTAACTGGCTTAACAGTTAACATCCGTGTGTTCGTCAAAACATGTGTGACCGGCAATAATTTGGTCCCGCATAAAGCCCTGATTAATAACATGCAAAAGTCACAATAGTGCCTGTAAGTGTGTCACAATACATAGTGAGATTGAGCGTTCGACTGGAGTTGATTTGGGACAGGACACAATGATATTCTCACGACAGATGACAGCTGAAGTTTCCAACTGATGAATACTAGGAAAATCAGGTTATAAATATCTTGTGTTATAGCTTTCTTATCTTAATTGTTGATCTAATGTTGAGTTTACCACACTGTCATAGACATATAGTGATTTATGCAGCGCAGATAGTATGAACGATTTTAGGCCGTATGTGTCTTTTATGCGATTTGCATTTTAAATTGCTGTACATTGTGCTTTCACAAACGTTCGATAAGCATTTATATCTGAGAAGGTGTCTAATTGATTAGCTAAAAAACAGGTTGTACTGCGTGAAAGATAGCATTCTTCATTACTTGTCAAGATCACAAAACATAAGGACTTGCCGGCGATGCCATGGCTGCCACCAATTAAAATGCTTGATTTCCATGACCATTCTTACCAGCAATGTGTCACACTGCTTCTGTTTGTAAATATCCTTCGGAAAATATAGCTGTTATTATAACCAAAAACAAAACAACGTCCTATCTTTTAACATGGAGAAAATGGACTTCCTGCCCCCAAGTGCCCCCAACCTCGTTTTCGAGCGCGAGACTTACATGGCCTATTGGAGCATGAATCCAGTAAATAATTATGATGGAAAGCAATTTCAAATAAATATGTTTTGAAGTTTTTTGCGAAAGGTGGCTACACTTTAGAATATTTAAATGTGATAGGGAGTTGTTTCCAGCTTGTTGATGCAACCACAGAAGCATGTTTGCCAATATTGAGCTTAGTTTTAGGAACAAAATTATTTTGGAAATGGATGACCTAAGGGTCTTTTTAAGCATATCAGAGAAAAGTAGCAGAATGATAAAGTATGTAAATTGTTGAGTAGAAAGGACATGGTATGTAATAGAAGCTAATTTGAATGTAATTCAGTATTCAGTTGTGAGGGTCTGTGGTGACTGTACATGACTTTGTCATGACCCATGTTTTGCGTGTATGACAACTTTACATAGACTGCTCTGTTTCAGGCTGTACAGACAGACAGTATAGATATCCGACGTGTGCAGATATTATAAAGACGAATCCTGCTTTGTGCTTCACCAACCCTTCAGTCCGAGATACATTTTGCTGTAAGTCATGTCATGAGGCTGGACTAGTACGTCCAACATATGGTGAGTAATGGTTCACAGCATTATTGTAAACTCGCTGTACCTACTGTAAGCAAACTTGATCTGGTGTATCAATATTAATAGAACAGTTTTAACGTCAACTGATCATCTGCATGATAGTGAAACTAAGATCAATGTTTCTTTTAAGAAATTGCAGTAATTACTACCCCAATAAGGGACTTAGAAGTACAGTATATATAGTACGAAAAAGCTGGTTTGTGAGTTTCTGGATGTTTTCAGAGTTTCAGCCCAAATGAATTTTATCATATAGTGTATGTATTTTCGTCAAATATTGTATGTAGTTAGATGTTTTGAATAACAATTCAATTGACCTTTTAGAAACCAGACCAGTTCAGCCAGTTCATGGCGGTTGGAGTAGGTGGTCAGAGTGGCAGCCTTGTTCTGTCACATGTGGGACAGGGACCAAAAAGAAAACTCGCACATGTACCAACCCATCTCCTCAAAACGGAGGTGCCCCTTGTAGAGGTTTACCACAAGTAAAACAAAGGTGTAGCATTCCATGTCAAAGTAAGTGTGTGACCACAGAACTCTTTCTCTGTACTGTGTTGCTACATAAAATAACACATGGCTCCAGTTATATGCGATATACGTATTGTGCATTTTCAACCTTTTATACTTGTTCTTTGCATAGCTCAGTATTATGCATTTTATTTATTTTATTTGTCATGGCTTGTTTATGTGCTTATTTATTATTTGTCTCTGTAAATAATTATATAGTCTTCCATCTGAATTGTTGTTGACACATTTATGATGATGTTGCTTGTCAGTTGCTGGCGGTTGGACTGAATGGTCATGGCAGGCTTGTTCTGGCACATGTACCCGGGGTAACAAGGGGACTCAAGTAAGAACTCGTACATGTACCAAACCATCGCCTACAAATGGAGGTGCCCCTTGCCCCGGCAATCCAAAAGAAACATATAGATGTACGCTTCCATGTTCAAGTAAGTGTATAGTCAAAGAATGCTTTGTCTGTTCTATGTTTCTTCAAACCAATACCCGCCGTCAGTTGCATGTAGTGTAGGTCTTGTGAAATGTTGTGCTCTTTAGAGGTACTAATCTGCCTAACTCAGTGTAATTCCATGACTCGTGGCACAGAGCAGATGTCTATGAGAGCATCAAAATATTTCATATTGAAAATAAAAAAACTGAACTCTTATATAAAAGTTTAATAAAATATTTTTAAGTGGATTCAAGACACACATGATAACAAAATACCAGTGTTAGACTGCATTTACAACACTTACGTTATCATGTATGGGTTTCTAGGAATATATACAGACAGTACCTTAACCTCATGGATCCTAAACCCCAATCTTTCGTGGTTTTAAACATGTGTGTACAATAATCGATAGATGTCACTGTTTTTCACGGTAACTGTCAAATTATACCCGGATGTAGATGAGGGATTTGCTGACAGTTTGACACTAAGTCAATGAAGAAAAATTGTACTTTCTTTCTAGCAAAATCAAATCAGCAATTGAACGTAAATGTTTCACTATTCGTGATATCGATGCTCATGAGTAAACATTGCAGTTGTTTAGTTATTATGTCCGATAATGTGGATGAAAATGTGAAAAGGAGCAGTGATGTTGACAGCTATAATTGACATTGACGAAACATTTGCCTTTTCTGAGCTGTCAAATAATTATGCATTAGCCACAGAATATAACTGAATTTCATGTTTCATGTCTGGATTTTTAACATAAATTATGTTCTGATTTATTGTAGTATGATTTAACTTACTTTGGAGCATAATTGTTGATGATGAGTATGACGTTTCGACCCGTCAGCTACAGGCCTTGTTCACATTCTGGTGTCACGTGTGTTTGCTCAGATTTGGTCGGGATAATTTGGTTTTAGATGGCAGGCAGATGGTATCCCTGGTCTTTGTTCATGCTAGGGGCTCTCTGTTTGATGTATATGGCCTCCTTCACTTTTCTCTGGTGCCAGTTGGATTCACGGGTCAGTACTTTAGTGTTCTTCATGGACACTGAGTGTCCTGTGGCCTGGCAATGATCTACTCCTGTTGGTTTATCCAGGTTTGTATGTTCTTTGAACCTCTGGCTGAGTGTTCTCTTGGTTTCACCTATGTATGTGTGGCTGCTGTCAATGTCACACATGATGTTATAGATGGTTCCACATTGGTGTTCTTTAAGTGTTCTGTCTTTAGGGTGTACTACCATCGAGTGGAGGGTGTTCGCCGGCTTGTGGTACATGTGTATGTTATGTGACTTATAAATATGGCCAAGCTGTTCTGATAATCCTGCCACGTACGGTAGTCCCAGCATAAGTCTTTGTGGATTGTTGTTCGTGCTAGGTGGTCTTTTTGCATTGGATGGTGGAGGTGCAACCGCCCACTCTGGGTATCCATTGGCTCTCAGGGCATTGTGGACGTGTGCCAGTTCTGATTTCCTGTCTTCAGTTGTGGAAACATACTGCTGTGTCCTGTTGATGAGGGTGCTTACAACTAAACGTTTGTGGGTTAGAGAGTGATGTGACTTGAAGTTGAGGTACTGGTCCATGTTTATCTTCGTGGATCCATCATCCAGAATATGGGTGCATAGATCCAGGAAGGGAAGTTTGCTGTCTTTCTCAGGTTCGATGGTGAATTTAATGTGTGGATCGATGCTGTTTATGTGTTCAGTGAACTTTTCCACGTCGTATTCATGAAGTATGGTGAATGTGTCGTCCATGTGTCGTAGCCACAATGATGGGGGTGCGGTGCTGTAGAGATGGCTACATGTACTTCCTCAAATTGTTCCATGTAGCAGTTAGCTACTAGGGGAAATGTAGGTGATCCCATAGCTGCACCATGTGTTTGCTGGGAGTATGCCCCGTCATATATGAAATAGATTGTATTCAGACAGAAGTCGAGGAGCTCAACTATCTGGGATTGTCATTTCTGTGCGGCTGGTTAGGGTGTCATCTTCTTTTAGTCTCTCTGTGATGACTTCCATTGCCTTATCCACCAGGACACTGGTGAAGAGTGCTGTGACATCGTATGACACCAGTTTCCGAGCAGGTGGTATTTCAAGGCCTCTTAGCTTGTCGACTAGTTCCTTGGTGTTTTTGATGCTGTGACAGTTCTTGTTCGCAAGGGGGTGAGTATGCTAGCCAGGTATTTGGCTGCATTGTATGTAATACTGCCACAACTGGATACTATATGCCTAAGGGGTGTGTTGTTCTTAGGTGTGCCATACAATTTTGGGGGTTCTTCCGACTCTGCTTATAGCTTCCAGTACAGTTTGTCTGAGATGGATCCATTTCTATTCCACTTCCTTTAGTCCCTTAGGATGTTGATCACTCTGTTTTTGTATTTGTGCATGGGGCCTTTGCTAAGTCTAGTGTACATGTTCGTATCCCCCACCATGTCGGTCATTTTCTCTCTATATTCAGTAGTATTCATGATTACCGTGGCTTTACCTTTATGATGATAGAGTTGTCTTTTCTTAGTGTCTGTAGAGCTACCCACTCCCCCTTGCTGATGTAACATTTCGGGAGTTTAGCTCGTTTGATGGTATGTACAACTTCCCCTCTGAGTTCTTCTGCCGCGGACATGTATTTCACAACTACCTCAGTACCGGCTATGATTTCTTCGACCGGGAGCGTAGTCGGAGTAATGGAGCAAACCTTTAATAAGTAAAGATCGTTCATCATCACTGATCTGCCTACCGCTCAGGTTCATTACCCACCTGTTTGTGTCTATGTCGTTGTCTGTCACATCATTCTTAGTTTGAGATTTGTTGTAGAGTCTCTCGAACTTGCTTTGTTGTCGTGATCTAGTTTCCTCGAATGTCTGTCTCTGCGCAGCCGTGAGCATCCGTTCCGTTTCCACCATTTCGTCACTGTTCAAGATGGCTTCCAGCTGTTGTTTATCCATTGTTAGGGATTCGCTCAGATTCTTAATCGTGTATGTACACTGCTGTATGCGTACTCCGAGAAGTTGTAATTCTGCTTTCTTTATGATGTGCTGCGCTCTTATGCCAGTTACATTTGTAGTCATGCTTATGCTTGTCAGGGTGATTATATATTGACTGCATCTTACATTAAATCGTTTGTGATTTTCCCATCGGGTGATCTTTCTCAGCTTCTTTTTTTTAATTAACCAAATTATCCCACCAAAATCTGAGCTCACACACGTGACACCAGTACATGAACATGGCCTGTAGCTGACGTGTCGAAACGTCATACTCATCGACAATTATGCTTCAAAGTAAGTTAAATTATACTACAATAAACCATTCATGGAGCCATGAGCAATATATTCAATAATGTTCTGATTATTTTCAAATGTTGTTGTAGTGACACAACAGTAATTTTGATGCCACAGACTGTAGGCCCATTTATTTTGAGTCATACACTAATTCACAATATAATTTAGTTTATAGTTGCATGCGCAATATTCCGCATAGTACTTGTGATGTCAGTGATATTTGCTGTATGTACTATTTCAATCCTGATTTCAGAAAGACAGGACCAACTTCCTAAGTATATGTGTATGAAAGTTTATTCAGAACATTGTACTCAGAACTTTATACTCAGAACATTGTTAACAACAATAAAAAACAATACAAACAGGCAAATTTAACTACAGTACTGCAGTCTACAATGTTTGACAGGGGTAAATTTGAAGCCAATGACTTTTGTGACATTTACCCCTGACACATTTAAATAATGGTTACAAATGCATATTCAAAGTTAAAGTATAACATAAGTAGACATCTTTACACATAATGTAGTTAAGACAGATGGTCCATAACCAGATATTTCTAAAATAACATATTCTTGCATTTACGTTTAAATGCAGCAAGCGTATTAACCATTTTTATATCATCACATTGAGAATTCTATACTTGCATTCCCTTTATATAGAGACATTGATCGCATAGTTAAACAGACACTCTGTCGTTCTAAATCATGACTGGCTCGCATTGAATAAACTATTTTCCATCTTGTAAACAAACGCTGAATATTTGGTGGCAAATAACTGTAGTAGGCTCTGTACATAAATTATAACGTTTTCAGTTTTATGATATCTGGAAATTTGAGTATATGTAGTTGTTGGAAAAATTAGTTTGTGTGATCCAATTGTCTTGCATCAAACACAATTCAGATTACCCTTTTCTGCAGTAAAAAGATATTGTTGGATGTTTTCCCCATATTTCCACACAATAATTGATTGTACATATTTTATATGAGCTCATCAATAAACACACCCAAAAACTTTGTGACCTTTACTCTTTCGATATTAACACTTTGAATTTTTATATTGACTTCTTTGTTCATCTATTTGTATGAAAAATGTTAGTATCATCTGCAAAGAGGATGAATTTTACTAGATTAGATACGTTACACATATCCATTATATAGAATAAATAGTTTGGGGCCAAATATTGAACCCTGTGGGACACCACATGAAATATTTCGCACATCAGAATTATATTTGTTAAAGAACACAAACAGCTTTCTTGTTTCATGAATTTTATTTGTTTCAAAAAAGTTTCAATAATGTAAGTAGGATAGCTTCCTCCTAACTGGAGTTAGAAATGAGTTTTGATTATTTCTTGTTTTCTAGGTAGTTCTACTGTAGCCAACAGAGGCGTTTGTTGGTACCATTATATCCTTCAACAATTCTGGACCAATATTAGTAAAATAATTATGACATAAGATAGAAACCCAATTTATATATGAATGCAATGTTTGTGTTAATTGTAGAAAATACTTTTATATCTTGCAATGACATAATAACTGATAAGTTAATTACTTCTAATTGTGGAGGAATCACAAAGCAAAACATATTTTCATAATTATTGTCGCCCTCCTTGGATTTTTGACATATAAATTATATACTAATTAGTTTCAATAAGTCATACAACAATAATTTGTACACCTATGTATAGGTAATTCCTTTCTGGTTCAAGTAATGTTAATTATGATGCAGTTTTTTTTAAATATGGTTCATTATGTGAACCCATGTCTGGTCTTAGTGTCGAGGCACTCAGAAACTCAGGGTTTAAGAGATTAATCATATCTGTATTGCAGCCCCAGATGCTGTGATCAATTAATACAGCATTCCCACTATTTCTCAGTGACTTTCTATGAAAATCAACTGCATCTATTCACATCAAGATTTCAATAGCAGATAATGAAAAAGTAACAATTACGTCATTCATAATTAGCATAATGATTGAATTGAATACAATACCACTGTTGGTTGCAGGTTTGCTTTTATAAATATTATGTTGGTGTTGTTAACATTCAACAAAATACATCACTACCCAGGCGAAACAGACCATGGTCGACCATGAACTACCATGGTCGACCATGAACTACCATGGTCGACCATGAACTACCATGGTAATACGACCATGGTCGACCATGGTCGACCATGTTTCGTTAAATGGCACACCATGGTCACTGACCATGGTCACTGACCGTGCTCACTGACCATGGTCATTGACGGTCGACCATGGTAGTTCACGGTCGACCATGGTCATTGACGGTCGACCATGGTAGTTCACGGTCGACCATGGTAGTTCACGGTCGACCATGGTCATTGACGGTCGACCATGGTAGTTCACGGTCGACCATGGTAGTTCACGGTCAACCATGGTCATTGACGGTCGACCATGGTCATTGACAGTTGACCATAGTCATTGGTGGTCGACCATGGTCATTGGTTGTCGACTGCGGTCATTCATGGTCAACTGGTTGTATTTTACGTTTTTTTAACTGAACAGAAGGTGTCCACTAATTTAAGTATGTATTATGCAATCATTCATCTCTATTCTTTCATTATTTCACACACAAACTGTATAAGATATTCTAATAAGGTTTTCCATAATATTAATTTTAATACTGTAATTAAGTGTTAATGCAAGACGTTCCACAACCATTATTAACCTGGGTATAAAACATGTCCAATGGTTCAGTAAAATACAAAAAATCATTGTTTTACCATATGGTAACAATTAAGCATTCAATAAATGCAAGCATGAATATAGGCACATATTTGAACTGAATACATTAAAAACAATACCAAAATTACTCTCAAATCGATCATCCTCGATATATATTTTGAGTAGACATTTACATAATGCTAATGTATATAATAAGCAAAGTTACTTATTTTGTGGACTTCAATTCCATTGCAGCACTGTCTACTGACCTAAACCCTATAAGTTGATAATTTTATATTATGTCAAACAAAAGTAACAATACTGGCAATAATGTAGATATCATGCAGCAAAATATATGTCTAGCACATGCAAGTTTTTCTATAATTACTTACTAGTAGTAAAGTGACATTACCTACATTAATTTTGTGGAAAGACTGCATGCTGATATGGGCATGTTGAAATAGTATTTTTAAAGTCAGGCTAACTGGGCTATATTTAGGACAAAGCTTCCCTTCCCCCTTTCTTGTGCCTTTGATGTTGTCATGATTAATCACCCAGGGTAGTGGCTCTAGTGACTGTAACTAGATACAAGCAAGCTCCTACACAGCCTGTCCACTCTGGCTAAATGCTATAAAAACAATTAGTTTAAAGTATGCTATTACTTGGTAAATCATCATCATTGGCATAACTAACGTTATCCGCCATTACTACTGTTGAACATTTTTGCAATCAATTATAAAACAGAAATTTTTTGCAAAAGTTCAACTATTGAACATTTGCTAAATTTGCACACCTCCTACGTTAGGAAAACTGATTTTCATGTATCTTATCAGCCATCTTGTTTCTTGTCTGGATGTTGGACAGACATAATTTTTTGATTATTTCAATATGTTTTGTAGTCACGCAACAGTAATTTTGATGACTCATGAACCCAATTTGGCGGCTCTGTTTTGTCCAAATCTTAAGTTTCGTTTTTTAAATATAGACTGGTAAATCTACTCAAAATGGATAACAAATAAAACTTGTGTCGATTCCTGGCGTGCCATAGATTGCATTCGCGACTGCATTCGCGACCGTTGTCCTTTAGTAAGTAAACCGCATTTAGATTAGCTAGGACTCCTGAATCAGGGCACAGGTTACAATTTGTGCACACGTAGCACTGGAAAGCTGCATGTCGTTATAGTAGATGACCAAATAAGGCACATTTTACTACTCTATGTCAGAAATTTATGTTCCCATTCATACGGCCGGAATCGGGAAAGTGTGTTACCAGTGGAAAACATAGTATCGATTGGTCTATCCTATGTATATTACTACATAATTAGCCAATGTTGTCGCGGCTTTCCCGCGGACCTAGTCAGGCTTTTTTGTTTTCTTTTGTGTATCGCTGCAATTATATAAGTCAACTTATTTTAAGTTCCCGCATCAAGATATTGGCAAAATGCCTTACAGTAGCGATGGATAGAGTTATTATACCAATTCAGGCAGTTAGATTGACTTTTGGAGGTGTTTTGAAGTGGATTTTTAGCAAGTTACCGGTGCGTAACATGGCCCGTAGCGACTATTGACATAACCGAACATTGCCGGGGCTAGGTTGCCATAGGTCGCTGAAATGTTCTTGAATTTTTCATTTGAGTACCCTTGAATGTTCTTGAATTTCACTGAAAGTTCTTGAATAGTGCCATGAACATCAAGCATAATAGTGGCAAAACATCGATGAAAGAATTATAGTAATATTTTGTGAAAACAACATGGCAAAAACACGATTCCTTAGATGGCATGTGAACTAGTAACAAAAACGATTGCTCCAACATATGAGCCAATCAGACACGCTCTCTCATTGCATGCCTGGCCACTTGCCAATCAGCTACACTCTTTCTTCGCAGTGTTGCTTTTTATTTCATTTCCATCACAGTATATACTTCATGGTTGACATAATCGCCAATCTGCAACTGAAAGGTGGCTACAAATTTAGATACAAGTAGTTTACTGGACAATGATTTTAAAATAGGATCAAAAAAGATCGCCACGACATGTAAAATTTAAAGCTCTGCATGAAGCGATCTACAAATAAATGTCATATCTAATGTTTGTGAGCTCGAGTGTCATTCCCATAAATCGGCATCATATTCACATGCATTGCATAATATTCGAGAGTCAATGTCAAATATAACATTTTGGAAAGCGAATGATGGAAGGAATCCCCCGAGGAAGTATCTGTTAGATTGGATAATGAACTACAAGTCTTGGGTTAATGCAGGGGTACACCAAGGGAACCATGGGCAACATTGAAAAAATAACACCACATCTTCAGTGTGATAGTGATCTTTGGTTATTTTTCCGAGGATCTTGAGACATGAGTGGGTTTTACAATGCGTCATGATTGATTTTTGTGTTTAAAAAATGATATACACAGTACAGTTCAACAGTTTTTATATGTAGTGTGGTGTTTCAATACATCTACACATATAATACTGTGTTTGAGATGTTATGCCACATTTGAAGGGGTATTGCAAGAAAGTAGTCCGAAAATACACTAGGTTGTATCACAGACAATGGTGTGTTTTTTTCCTGCGTGATCCACCTCTTCCTCTGTTAGCCGCGCAATGGCCATATGTTCCTTGGAAGTGACTTGCCTCCTCTCGCATGCCTGCAATATCATTTTGTTTTATACTTGCATGTACTATATTCCACATAGATAGTACTTGTGATGGCAGTGACATTTCCTGTATGTACTACTTCAATCCTGATTTTGAGAAAGACAGGACCAACTTTCTTTGTTACATAATATAGTATCCCAATGGATATATGAATATATATTTTTGTTACTCATAGAAGATACCTTATATCTTGCAATGATATAATAACTGATAAGATAATTGCTTGAATGTATGTTTTCTTTAATGAGGCATATATTCTCATTAAAAACATGATATGTTAACCCTGCAATGCTTTGTGTTCTGGCAATGAGGACATGATCTCTCGCCTTGTTTTGTGGTACTCAGCTAAGAAGAAGATGGGTGGATCCTTTAGGATGACCAGCACAACTTTCAATGATGACCTGTTGAACACAAAGTCAAGTGCATACAGCCAGTTGCACACAAAAGTGATAAGTGTTGTAAGTTCACACAGTATCTAGAGATGTGGTGTTTTCTTTAGTTTAGCCCTTCAGATGGAATGCGTTTGTGAGAGGGAGGATGAGTGGATTATTCTTCAGATGTAATGAGTTTGTGTGAGGATGGATGAGTCTTCAGAAAGAATGAATTTGTGTGAGGATGGATGAGTCTTCAGGTGGAGTGAGTTTGTGGAAGGATGGATGAGTCTTCAGGTGGAGTGAGTTTGTGGGAGGATGGATGAGTCTTCAGATAGAGTGAGTTTGTGTGAGGATGGATGAGTCTTCAGATAGAGTAAGTTTGTGTGAGGATGGATGAGTCTTCAGATAGAGTAAGTTTGTGTGAGGATGGATGAGTCTTCAGATAGAGTGAGTTTGTGTGAGGATGGATGAGTCTTCAGATAGAGTAAGTTTGTGTGAGGATGGATGAGTCTTCAGATATAGTTAATTTGTGTGAGGATGGATGAGTCTTCAGATAGAGTGCGTTTGTGGGAGGATGGATGAGTCTTCAGATAGAGTGAGTTTGTGTGAGGATGGATGAGTCTTCAGATAGAGTAAGTTTGTGTGAGGATGGATGAGTCTTCAGATATAGTTAATTTGTGTGAGGATGGATGAGTCTTCAGATAGAGTGAGTTTGTGTGAGGATGGATGAGTCTTCAGATAGAGTAAGTTTGTGTGAGGATGGATGAGTCTTCAGATATAGTTAATTTGTGTGAGGATGGATGAGTCTTCAGATAGAGTGCGTTTGTGGGAGGATGGATGAGTCTTCAGATAGAGTGAGTTTGTGGGAGGATGGATGAGTCTTCAGATAGAGTGAGTTTGTGGGAGGATGGATGAGTCTTCAGATATAGTTAATTTGTGTGAGGATGGATGAGTCTTCAGATAGAGTTAATTTGTGTGAGGATGGATGAGTCTTCAGATAGAGTGAGTTTGTGGGAGGATGGATGAGTCTTCAGATAGAGTGAGTTTGTGGGAGGATGGATGAGTCTTCAGATAGAGTGAGTTTGTGTGAGGATGGATGAGTCTTCAGATATAGTTAATTTGTGTGAGGATGGATGAGTCTTCAGATAGAGTGAGTTTGTGTGAGGATGGAAGAGTCTTCAGATAGAGTGAGTTTGTGGGAGGATGGATGAGTCTTCAGATAGAGTGAGTTTGTGGGAGGATGGATGAGTCTTCAGATAGAGTGAGTTTGTGGGAGGATGGATGAGTCTTCAGATAGAGTTAATTTGTGGGAGAATGGATGAGTCTTCAGATATAGTGAGTTTGTTAGAGAATGGACGAGTCTTCAGATAGAGTTAATTTGTGTGAGGATGGATGAGTCTTCAGATAGAGTTAATTTGTGGGAGAATGGACGAGTCTTCAGATAGAGTGAGTTTGTTAGAGGATGGATGAGTCTTCAGATAGAGAGTTTGTAGGAGGATGGATGAGTCTTCAGATAGAGAGTTTGTAGGAGGATGGGTGAGTCTTCAGATGGAGTGAGTTTCTGGGAGGGTGGCTGAGTCTTCAGGTAGAGAAAAGTGTTTTGGAGAGTGCATGAACCCTGGTAGGGAGTTGGTTTATGTGATTAATTGTGTAGATATTTTTATGAGTCTGACAGGGTAAATACAATAAAATTTAATTTCATTGTCCTGGAAGGGAAATGCATTTGAAGCATTCATAAATACATGAGTAAAAAAGTGAACAATACTGATAAATACATTATTTAAAAAATATGTAAACGTTAATCATGATAACATTGTGATCGTCTTTTCACAAATAAAAAATAAACTAAATACAACATACACACATAATAAATGAGTATGTGTGTCATGGAAACATCACAGTTGTTTGTCTTTGAAAAGTCATACAGACATTGGAATGAATGATAAACGCTTCCTATTTGTTTTGGATGTGATGGGTCTAAACCTTCTGGACGATCTTGAGGGCAGAGGACATACTTATGTAGAATGTGTGTATTGTCACTAATAATTTTAGTGGCTATTCACAGTACCTGCTTTTCATACAGAGCAGTGAGAGTGAATTGTTTCAAACCAGTTTCTTTACTACTGATGTTTACAATGCGATGCGAATTATTCTTGCCTGTCTGACTGACATTCCCTAACCAACAGAGAAAAGAAAATGTTAAAACAATCTGGATACAAGATTTATAAAAACATGGGCAAAATGGTGCTATCCCCGTGTCCACCACATTGTCTTCTCAGTGTCCACCACATTGCCTTCCCAATGTCCACCACATTGTCTGGGATTGACTGACCGTCCACGTGATGCTGTCAACTAAACACCAAGCAGAATACGCATGTGTGTATATCAGTTGTAATGAAGCTATTTATTTATGTATCATGATTTTATTGTTAACTCAGCTGAGTCAACTGGACCTGTCAACATTTTCAATTATATTTTCTGTTGTAGTTCACAGGCATCTTCAAGAGGACAAGGTGGTCACTGTATTCTACGCCACACTTCAGATTTAGGTAAACATAATAAAGACTTCAAAGTTCCGTTTATAGAGCTTTTAATGTCAGTAAATACAATAGTAATCAGTGGATTAGACTGTGTTTTTTTTTTTAACTAAGACATGTAATGTGTAATGTGGTCATTGACAGCATCCACATATGTAATTTCTCTTTCCAACTAAATTATAAAATAGAAGCACTAAATTATTGAACAATTTATGACATGTTTAATGTCAGATAATAAGTTCATATTGACACTTGACAGTTATTTCTTGCAATGGTTATGCACAAGTATTTAGTATTATCTAAATATTCTGTAATAGTATATGACTCTTGTGCTGTCTGCTGTCTAGGCCAACATTGGTTTATTTTCTCTTCACATTCCAGGCCTACTAACTGCAATTATATTAGGCTATGCCCAGAATGTGCTCTAGAAATCATATATATATCCATGGATAACACACCTAAAATGTGGTGTTTGGTGGACAGATGTAGCCAAATATCTCCTGGCGTGTACACTGATGATACTGATTTATATGTTGTTACTATCAGAAGAGGCAGTGTGATTGCTGACTTTGAGGTTGAGGTGAATAAGACAGTTTCTCCAGAGAATATTCAATCAACACTTGTTGATGCGGCTAAATCCGGGAATCTTTCTTTGGAAATCAGCCCAGATGGTATCACCACTTCTGGTATGTTTACAAAAATCACTGTTCGATTAAAACTCTGTTCAAATCGCTTGAAACTGTTGTTTCTTTTACTAACTTCTTATTTTACATATTGCATGTTGTATGTTCTCAGTAACTAAGACATTTTGGGCATTTAATCTGCGTGGTGTGAGGTAACATGTCCACTACCGCCAGCACCTTGGGCAGTCAAAACAAAACAAACTCCACCCACTGAAGCGTGAAATGCACATATAGGCCAAAACTGGACGGCGATCTTTCTCAGCACCTAGCTTCTACCTTGTTTTTGCAACCTTATGCCTGGCACTCAAACATTTTGCTTAAATGGAAGGTTTATTTAAGCAACTTAAACCATGTCGATGCGATACTATTACTCATTATGCACCACCTGCATCGCTCAGAGTAGTGGACAGTGTACGTCATAATCACGCATTGTATTGCATTACTCCTCGTGAATTCCTTGTGAGTTGTGAAACAATGGCAGTGCCCGTAGTCAACAGAAATTTACGTATTGAAGATAGTTTTAAGATGCATAACATTCATACAAAATTTAACAAAAAATATGTATGAATGAATGAATGAATGAATATTTATTTTTGGAATGTGATAATCTTGGTGGATTTGTAGGGTTTATGAACGATAAGGTTCAATGTTCCGTAACATTGTTGCTATCTTAATTTTTTTAAAGCGAATACTGTATTGGTAAATACAAAATAAGAGTTTTGGAAAAGTCACAGCTTATTTATTTTGAATGGTGTTTTAAATTTTGCGTAATAATAAAAGAATGACATCACAATTAAAAATCTTCATGTACTTCATGTTCTTGCTTCATATACTTATTTTTAACAGATAAAAGATTCACAAAAAGACAACGCCTATACCGACCCATTATATACTTCTTGCTTGCGAAGCAACATATTTATCAAATTTATAGGCATTTTCCTGGAGAATTTGTGTCAGTAACTTTTTTTGGGGTGGCCAGTAACTCCTCAAATCCACTGGACTGCCGGCCCAGTGGATAAACAGTTTAATGTTGAGCCCTATCTTGTCTAAGCACAGTGTGTCAACATGCATGCTTTATTTACATGATTACAATGACACTATTACACAATTCCACTGTCATTTAAAATGTACCTCTACAATCTTGCTTATCCACAGTAACTCCTTGGCATGTATTCACAACTAGAATATTGTTCATGGATTCTGATATTGAACAAATCTTCTGTTTTTATGAGCATTTGAGCTTGGTTTACAAGGATTTAGGTGCAGTAGAAGCTACCGTGTTTTGATTGTTTGGTTTGTTTATCTTTGTTTATGTACAGGTTTGTGCATGCGAGTCTATATATATAATGTGTATATGGGTGTGTGCATGTATGCGTGTGGGCGTGAGCGTGGGCGTGTGCGTGTGTGTATTTATGTGTGTAATACTGTGTACTGTGTATATGATGTCTGCCTTATATGGGCTTTATTTCACCCTATTTTAGTGGTGTTTAAATGGTATACTGTATCAAGAAATAACTGCATGTCATGTGTTCTGAACTATCAGTGACACATTTGTTATGTTGCTTGTCAGTTGCTGGTGGTTGGACTGAGTGGTCAGAATGGGTGAAATGTCCATGTGGAGAAAAGGCCCAAGACAGGACTCGTCATCGTACATGTACCAACCCACCACCTGAGAATGGAGGTGCCAAATGTAACGGTAGTGCACAAGAAACACATAATTGTGACGGCATTCCATGTCTGAGTAAGTATTGCTTCAAACCAACACCTGCCTCCAATTGTATGCTGTGTGCATCTTGTGCCATGTTGACCTTTTTACAAGTTTGCTGTGTGCCTAATTCGATGTAATTCGGTGACTTGTGAAACAGAGTGGTCAGATATGAAAGTATCTAAACATTTCATATTGACAATTTCATAAATTTAACACTTATATGGAAGTTTATAAAAAAAATTATCAAATGGATTCAAGTTTGGCCCATTTAGAAGTATTATTCATATGCATGATAACAATATACCAGTGATAGACTTCATTTACCAATAATTACTGTTAGGTTATCTAGGAAAGTGATATCCAACAGTTCAGTAAAATTACTGCAGGTAAATATAAATTATTGCAGATGTTTCCCTAAAGGTTTGAGCAAAAGAGTGGACTATACACATGCCATATGGAATGTTAAAGGCCAGTTTAAGAGTATTTAATTTATTTACTAGGGTAGCGAGGACACCACAATAAATCCCCTCACACAAACTGATAGTCTGTTCCAACAGTATGCTCACAAATCAGGCACTGACATGTATTTCCAAGAAATCAATGATCTACCATAACAGTTGAACAACACTACTGATGATATTAGCTATTTTTCCTTGTGGAAAATGCATATGATTACTAAGTGTATAATTACACTGCCTTGCAATGTTATGTGACATGCACAACACAGATTTGCACCTCAAAAGTGATCCAAAATATTGATGTTTCATAATTAAGCTACAAAAATAAAGTTCTCCATGCGTCTTAAATGTTGTTTATTAGTTACCAAAAGGAGAATAGAATGTAATAAATTCTAAATTTACCCCCCAAAATAAAAACCTTTGTGGACATGTGATAACTGACCAGGTGTGTCAATGTGTGTGAATATATTTATGCATGCGTGTGTGCATGCATGCGTGAGTGCATGCATGCGTGCGTGCGTGCGTGCATATATCAATATCTCATAATGGTACCAACCTTTAGATTAAGGATTTATTTGATCTTTCATGGCTTGTTCCTCTTTGTTTATCTTTTTGTGTGTATGTGTGTTTGTTTTTGTGTATGTTTATGTACCGTGTTTGTCTCGTGGACTTTGTTGACCCTTTTTTTTAGAAATGTTTAAATTATACAAATAAATAATCAGACTTTCTGTCATCAGAACTGTTGATGACACATTTCTGATATTGTTGCTTGTCAGTTGATGGCAATTGGGCTACATGGTCAGAGTGGGAGACTTGTTCTGTCACATGTGGAGGAGAAGGAGGGTCCCAAAACAGAAATCGTACATGTACCAACCCATCGCCACAACATGGAGGTGCCAATTGTAGTGGTGATGCAAAAGAAATGCAGGAATGTGGAGACGTTCCATGTCCAGGTAAGTGTGTGGCAAAACAAACAATAGAATGTATAGAACGTCCATGTGCAAGTGGTCACAGAACTCTTTGTCTGTATTATAATTTTGTGTGTGTGTGTTGCATGTGTGCATGCGTGCATGCATGCATGCGTGCATGCATGTGTGATGAGAAGGCTATATGTCAGTATTTCATTTTTAAGACTAAGACAACTTATAGTTTCACAATATTAATTTACAGTTTTACTTGTTTTTCTTTTTTTGTGTTTGTGTATACCATATGTGCCTCTTGTGGGCTTTATTTCACCCTATTTTGTAGGTGTTTAAATTATATAAAAAATCATTGAATATTCTACCATCTGAACTGTTGGTGACACTTTTGTGATGTTGTTGCTTGTCAGTTGATGGTGGTTGGGCTTCATGGTCAGAGTGGCAGCCTTGTTCTCACACATGTGGGGGAGGGTCCCAAAAGAGAAGTCATACATGTACCAACCCATCACCACAACATGGAGGTGCCAATTGTAGTGGTGATGCAGAAGAAATGCAGAAATGTAGAGAAGTTCCATGTCCAGGTAAGTGTGTGGCAAGACAAACTTGGTCTTCTCAGTCAATAAAATATGCTTTAAACCAACACACACCTTCAGTTATATGCAGTGTAGGTCTCTTGCAATTTTGCAATCTGCTACACTATCTAACTCAGTGTAATCCAGTAAATCGAGACACAGATTTGTCGGAAATGACAGCATCAAAATATTTTATAAGGTGAGATTAAATTAGATTAGATCAGATTTATTGCTGTATGCTTTCATTGCAGTTGATACAAGAAAACACTGAAAACAAATATTATTTCATGGCAATGCATTCACATGCAGCAAACAACTACATTAAAATATACTACTAGTGAAACTAACATCATGCAGTACAATCAGGTACGTAAAATAGATAGAAAAAATAAAAGGCATTAGACATAGTTAGTAAAGTCACTGTCAAGGAAAAGAGAAACTCGGGTTGAATTCGGATTAGTAGATCAATTGTAAATCAGATGATTATAGAACTAGGAAAAATAAACAAAAACTATCACACACAATACGTGCAAATAAAAAGCAAAACTTAAAACAATGCTAGAAAATGATATATTATTGAAGCAATGTAAAAATATGATCTTGGATCAAAATCAAATAAATTTAGTATATGATAGAATCACTTTTGTATATACACTGTACAGTGAAAGAGAAGTCGGAAAGTGGAATGTGTGTGTGTGTTGCAGATGAGGAAAACTGATCGCTTCTGTTTTGGTAGGGCTCAGGGGTAAAATATTTTACTAATTAAACCTGCTGGGCCTGGTTTTGGTGGATCTGAAATGGTGACTTGAGGGAAGGGGATCAAACAGGTCATGGGTAAGATGAGATGGGGAGCGGTGGTCGTGTGGTAGAGACTGTCAATCGAGAGGACGGTGGTTCAATCCCACCTACTGCCATTTTGAAACTTAGGCAATTTCGTTCACCCCATATTTGCCTGTGTCTTTTGGAAGAGGCACTAAAAGCCGATGGTCTCTTCTAACTGGTGTCTATCCCAGGGGAAGTAAAAGATCCCACGCAGGGGGTAAATGTGTAACACATAGTGGACTCACTAATTCTAGAGAAGGACAACTCCAGCGTTAGCCCAAGTTTGGGCTGTTTGGAGGAAACCACCTAAGACTAAGACCTAAGATGGGTCCTAACATATTATGGTGAGACCGGCTGCTGATACAATGATTTGAGTCTGGGATGGCTCTGTTGGTTACATTGGAAACAGTTTTTGCAATTCAATTCAACCTGAGTTTTTCCTTGACCATGAAAAAACCATTATTTGATCCAATTTTAGAGGCATTTAATTTGTATCAGGAAATAATTGCAAGTTTTACAATTGGAACTGTTGATGACATATTTGTGATATTTTCAGGTGATGGTGGTTGGACTATGTGGTCAGATTGGCAGGATTGTTCTCGCACATGTGGGGGAGGATTCACACAGAGAAATCGTACATGTACCAACCCATCGCCTAAGCCTGAAGGTGTCTTTTGTAGTGGTGATCCAGAAGAAATATATACGTGTAAAGAAGATCCATGTCCAGGTAAGTGTGTGTAACAAAATGGACTTTACTTGCCAGTAATTGCAGTTAGGTTATCTTGTCTTGGTGTCTATGAATATATGCTGCTCTAAAGTTATGTATAATAAAAGTTATGTTCAATAAAATTACTGCAAATGTCCAATAAAAATTACTGCAGATGTTTGTCTAGATATTTGAATAAAACTATAGATAATACTTGCCATTATACACATGCATTCACCTTGTAATTTTTTGCCATCGAGTTAAGAGAGGCTACTGGCGATAACTAGGTACTATGGAGAGTGAAAGTTCAAACAAATAACTTACTTTATTTACCAATGTAACAAAAACAGCATGTATATCTACTTTCAGTTTTACATTCACTCATACAAAATGATAGTCTGTGCCAACAATGTGCTCCCAAAATGGATCAACTCAACATCATGCTGTGCAAACAAGTCACTGATCTACTATGACAACCGAACAACATTGGTTCATTTTCCTTACGCTAGTAAAATACAATGTATACAGCCAATGTGGACTCATAAATCCAAAGTGATCCCTGATAGTGGGATTTTGTAATTAAATGACTCAAAATTGATTTCTTGATTATTCCAACATGTTGTTTGTTAGTGACCAAATGGAAAACAAAATGTAATGAATGTGTTGATGTCATATGTACGTGCATGCGTGGGTGCGTGCATGTGTATCGTGCATGTCTCTTATAAGCACTGTATTTGACTCTATTTTAGTGGTGTTTAAATAAAGAAATAACTGCATGTTCTGTCATCTGAACTGTTGATGACACATTTCTGATATTGTTGCTTGTCAGTTGATGGCAATTGGGCTACATGGTCAGAGTGGGAGACTTGTTCTGTCACATGTGGAGGAGGAGTGTCCCAAAACAGAAATCGTACATGTACCAACCCATCGCCTCAGTATGGAGGTGCCAATTGTAGTGGTGATGCAAAAGAAATGCGGGAATGTGGAGACGTTCCATGTCCAGGTAAGTGTGTGGCAAAAACAAACAATAGAATGTATAGAACGTCCATGTGCAAGTGGTCACATAACTCTTTGTCTGTATTATAATTTTGTGTGTGTGTGTTGCATGTGTGCATGCGTGCATGCATGTATGTGTGCATGCATGTGTGATGAGAAGGCTATATGTCATTATTTCATTTTAAAGACTAAGACAACTTATAGTTTCACAATATTAATTTACAGTTTTACTTGTTTTTCTTTTTTTGTGTTTGTGTGTACCATATGTGCCTCTTGTGGGCTTTATTTCACCCTATTTTGTAGGTGTTTAAATTATATAAAACATAATTGAATATTTTACCATCTGAACTGTTGGTGACACTTTTGTGACGTTGTTGCTTGTCAGTTGATGGTGGTTGGGCTTCGTGGTCAGAGTGGCAGCCTTGTTCTCACACATGTGGGGGAGGGTCCCAAAAGAGAAATCATACATGTACATGTACCAACCCATCGCCACAATATGGAGGTGCCAATTGTAGTGGTGATGCAGAAAATATGCAGCAGGGCTCGACATTGGCACTGGCCCGATGGCCCGATGGATGTTTTAAAGCTGTCGGGCCAGTTCGGGCCACCGGTTTTAAAATTCTACTGGCCCAGTGGTTTCAATCCCCTACTGACCACCTTCAACGTTTCCGTAACCCGACCCTTCACAAAAGCATAGAACTACCTTAATAACATTACTATATTTATTAACGTTCATTTTGTTACATTTTATCTATAACTTATTACACAACTGTGTCTAAAATGTTGTTGTGCGTACACAATGACGTCCATGCACTGTGGAAGTCATATTTTGTAAATGCCCACATGATTGGCGAATGGTGGGAATCATTCATTATTCACCCAATCAGCGATCATGTTACACGTTGCCGTTGGCTATGGGTGGTAGGCGATGTCTTTGTTGTCTCTGTGAATGATAAAACGCTTGTGCACATACCGTAATGGAAAGACATCTACACAATTTGTTATACTGTCAAACGTTTGACAGTGTTGTAAAAGACCTTTCCTGCAGCGGGGGATTTTGTAAAAATTTACAATCTTGGAAGAAAGAGAGCAAGTGTTTTGGACAGTGTTCACACTGTCACCGGCATACATGGGCTCTTGGCATTGCACACAGATGCGATGTTTACGTCATAGTCATAGGCTAGCCTGTCATTAAATGAGGCATGGGTTATCTGTGTTCTAATGCTAATTTATCATGGTATCACATATGCCTGATTCTGCAGTAACAGTTTTCAGAAATGTTCATCATGACAGACAGCTATAGTTTCAAGCCCCAAGCCCCCTGTATACCTGTCAAAACAGTCAGTCATGAATTCGACTTCGCCGACTTTGCTTTAGTCTCAGTGCAATTATGTAAAACAAACTATTAATAGAAAGTGTCAATGAGTAAATCAATTGTTAATATTAAATATGAAAAAAAAAGTTTTATAATGTCCTAGGTCATGAAATGGCCTACAGTGCAGGTTTTAATAAATAATATTGTACTTTTTACATTTTGGTGTTATATTATTTTTCGAATTTAAACTGACCTTATTATGTGATATGTAGAAGAGACACAACACTGACAGACATAGCTTTATATAGAGACCCGTCCAATTTCTCGAAATATGTAGTAATCCATGTAATAGTCTATAACTAAATGTGCTAAAATTGTATAGTGTAAACGTTGCCTCAGATTATATATTAGCAGACTGAAACACGACTAAAAGATTTCATTTAACGTCAAGTTTTCTCTTTTTATTGTTGCAATCTGAAAAATTAACATTTAAAAAGCATGCAACATAAGAGCTTCAGAAAGTCTTCATGATGTCACTACTGTCGAAACTTGGTCTTCTAAAGCGATGGTCAAAGTGATCGGTAGCAGCATATTTTCTTTACAATATTCGGGCCAGTAACTTTTTTGGGGGGCCAGTAACTTTTCAAATCTACTGGCTCCAGGGGGCCAGTAAAATGTTGTATAAAAATGGATTTATTTGATCTTTCATAGCTTGTTCCTCTTTGTTTATCTTTTTGTATGTTTGTTTTTGTGTATGTTTATGTACCGTGTTTGTCTCGTGGACTTTGTTGACCCTATTTTAGAAATGTTTAAATTATACAAATAAATAATCGAACTTTCTGTCATCAGAACTGTTGATAACACATTTCTGATATTGTTGCTTGTCAGTTGATGGTGGTTGGACTACATGGTCAGAGTGGCAGGCTTGTTCTGTCACATGTGGAGGAGAGTCCCAAAACAGAAATCGTACATGTACCAACCCATCGCCACTACATGGAGGTGCCAATTGTAGTGGTGATGCAAAAGAAATGCAGGAATGTGGAGACGTTCCATGTCCAGGTAAGTGTGTGGCAAAACAAACAATAGAATGTATAGAACGTCCATGTGCAAGTGGTCACAGAACTCTTTGTCTGTATTATAATTGTGTGTGTGTGTGTGTGTGTGTGTGTGTGTGTGTGTTGTGTGTGTGTGTGTGTGTGTGTGTGTGTGTGTGTGTGTGTGTGTGTGTGTGTGTGTGTGTGTGTGTGTGTGTGTGTGTGTGTGTGTGTGTGTGTGTGTGTGTGTGTGTGTGTGTGTGTGTGTGTGTGTGTGTGTGTGTGTGTGTGTTGCATGCATGCTTGCATGCATGTGTGATGAGAAGGCTATATGTCAGTATTTCATTATTGAGACTAAGACAACTTATAGTTTCACAATATTAATTTACAGTTTTCTTGGCTTGTTTTTCAGTTGATGGTGGTTGGGCTTCATGGTCAGAGTGGCAGCCTTGTTCTCACACATGTGGAGGAGGGTCCCAAAAGAGAAATCATACATGTACCAACCCATCACCACAATATGGAGGTGCCAATTGTAGTGGTGATGGAGAAGAAATGCAGAAATGTAGAGAAGTTCCATGTCCAGGTAAGTGTGTGGCAAGACAAACTTGGTCTTCTCAGTCAATAAAATATGCTTCAAACCAACACCCACCTTCAGCTATATGCAGTGTAGGTCTCTTGCAATTTTGCAATCTGCTACACTACCTAACTCAGTGTAATCCAGTAACTCGAGACACAGATTTGTCTGAAACATTTTATAAGGTGAGATTAGATTAGATTAGATCAGATTTATTGCTGTGTGCTTTCATTGCAGTTGGTACAAGAAAACACTGAAAACAAATATTATTTCATGGCAATGCATTCACATGCAGCAAACAACTACATTAAAATATACTACTAGTGAAACTAACATCATGCAGTACAATCAGGTACGTAAAATAGATAGGAAAAATAAAAGGCATTAGACATAGTTAGTAAAGTCACTGTCAAGGAAAAGAGAAACTCGGGTTGAATTCGGATTAGTAGATCAATTGTAAATCAGATGATTATAGAACTAGGAAAAATAAACAAAAACTATCACACACAATACGTGCAAATAAAAAGCGAAACTTAAAATAATGCTAGAAAATGATATATTATTGAAGCAATGTAAAGATATGATCTTGGATCAAAATAAAATAAATTTAGTATAAAAAAAGTATATGATAGAATCACTTTTGTATATACAGTGAAAGAGAAGTCGGAAAGTGGAATGTGTGTGTGTTGCAGATGAGGAAAACTGATCGCTTCTGTTTTGGTAGGGCTCAGGGGTAAAATATTTTACTAATTAAACCTGCTGGGCCTGGTTTTGGTGGATCTGAAATGGTGACTTGAGGGAAGGGGATCAAACAGGTCATGGGTAAGATGAGATGGGGAGCGGTGGTCGTGTGGTAGAGACTGTCAATCGAGAGGACGGTGGTTCAATCCCACCTACTGCCATTTTGAAACTTAGGCAATTTCGTTCACCCCATATTTGCCTGTGTCTTTTGGAAGAGGCACTAAAAGCCGATGGTCTCTTCTAACTGGTGTCTATCCCAGGGGAAGTAAAAGATCCCACGCAGGGGGTAAATGTGTAACACATAGTGGGCTCACTAATTCTAGAGAAGGACAACTCCAGCGTTAGCCCAAGTTTGGGCTGTTTGGAGGAAACTACCTAAGAATAAGACCTAAGATGGGTTCTAACCTAACATATTATGGTGAGACCGGCTGCTGATACAATGATTCAAGTCTGGGAGTGTCTCTTGGCACGGTATTACAGTCGACAACAAGTATGACACTTGTTCACAGTGGACTGATGAAGTATGGAATGGAATAGTAGAAAACGCCACACCGTTTCATAAACGCAGGCATCTGATAGCATGTAAACATCTCTATAACCTGCGCTGAGAGATGCGCAGCCACAAGCAGGACAGTTTTCCTCATCGCGTTTACTTCCTGCAAATATCGGGGTTAAATCCATGTTTTGAACGTGCCCAACTATAACAGACCGCAGGCTGGACACAGGTGACTCTCCGAGTAGGCCTATCATTCATATCAGGACGCAAGTGGTGAGCAAGGGCCTGAAGTGCATGCTTTCATGCACTATTCCAGCACTTGACTGTCATTTGAGCAATGGTATGGCTGAAGACCGACTCCTGTGTCAAGTACGGGCACTAAGATTTTACCTGGAAAGGTCCATGCCATGGGGCGAGCACAAGCGCTTCCTATTTGTGTTGTTCTAATCAGGGCATAAATGAGACATTGTACCATTCACAATCTCCGGGGGATCCGGAAAACAATTCTGGAGTGCTACACAAAATCCCCTACACCTCTCCTCGAGTCCCACAAGGTTAAGGCACACCAGGTACGATCCATGGCTGCATCGCTCGCATTCAACAGACAGGCCTCCATTGGAACAGATTCTGCGAGCTGGTACCTGGCATTGTCATAACACCTTCACCGACTTTTATCTCAAGGACCTATCTCTCTATTCTGCCAATCTCATCCAACTAGGACCGGTAGTGGCTGCAGAATCTATTCTGCACCCAACAGGAGATCATTAGAGGTAACATTGTCTATATCCCATCATCCATTCACCTAGATTCTGCACCTTGTGAAGCGACGGAGCCAGGCTAAGTCTATGTTAGGTAATACATTCCATATTTTTAGAATTAAAATATGTATTTATGAGTAACATACTTACCTGGCTCCGTCGCTTCACCATATCACCCTCCCTCCTTCCCCGCTATAGGGAGATTACCTATCAGTATGAGCCTTTTTGCCAAGTGCGAAGAGAAGAGACAGTGATTGGATAGGGTAGTGGGAGCTGTGGGGATAGGTCATTTTTTCATTTTATTTATTATGGCGAGCAACTTGGGCGCAGCCAAGTCTATTGCACCCTGTGAAGTGATGGAGCCAGGTAAGCATGTTACTTATAAATAAATATTTGTATTCTAAAAATATCATGCTGTGCAAACATGTCACTAATCTACTATGACAACCGAACAACATTGGGTCACAGTAAAATACAATGTATACAGCCAATGTGGACTCATAAATCCAAAGTGATCCCTGATAGTGGGATTTTGTAATTAAGTGACTCAAAATTGATCAAATGGAAAACAAAATGTAATGAATGTGTCGATGTCATATGTATGTGCATGCATGGGTGCGTGCATGTGTATCGTGCATGTCTCTTATAAGCACTGTATTTGACCCTATTTTAGTGGTGGTTAAATAAAGAAATAACTGCATGTTCTGTCATCTGAACTGTTGATGACACATTTCTGATATTGTTGCTTGTCAGTTGATGGCAATTGGACTTCGTGGTCAGAGTGGGAGACTTGTTCTGTCACATGTGGAGGAGGGTCCCAAAACAGAATTCGTACATGTACCAACCCATCGCCTCAGTATGGAGGTGTCTGTAGCGGTGATGCAGAAGAAACACAGACTTGTGGAGAGCATCCATGTGCAAGTACGGGTAAGTGTGTGGTCAGAGAAGGCTTTGTCTGTCAAACCAACACCCACCTCTGATTATGTGCAAATCTTGTGCAAATGTTGGCATGGAAAGAACCAGGTAACTTTTATTGTGTACACATCAGATATTTATCAAGTACAAGTTTATACATTGTGGAACAAAATCTATTATGTAGTACATAATCAACTGTATTATGAATAATCTGATATACATTAAACAAAATTAGTGTTATATGACTGATACAGCTACATATGACTAGTTCATCAGTTTCCTCTATGTGTCCATGGTTTTTGACAGTTTCTTTTCATTGTCTTGCAGTGTACATGTTTTTGACAGTTTCCTGCCAATGTCTCATTGCATACATTTATTTTACAGTTTCATATCATTGTTTCAGTGTGCGCATGTTCTTGAGTTTGTAATGTCTCATTGTGTTCGTTGACAGTTTCCTATCATTGTCTCATTGAACATGTGTTTGACATTTTTTTTATTATCATTGTGTACACGTGTTTGACAATTTCATGTCAATGTCTCACTGTAGATGTGTTTTATAGTTCTCAATCAATGTCTCATTGATTGACAGAGGTGTCCTTGGAAGTTTGGGCAATGATAACGTCAGTGTGTATTTATGCTTGACAAAGCTGTATTTAATTGTAATTTAATGTAATTGTCTGTGTGTGTACTTGTATTTCAAACTGTAGTCTTATTGTTCCACTCTGTATGTTTGTTTCACAGAGGTGTCACATAATCTCACAGTGCACATGTGCTTGACACAGCTCTCTCATGTCCACATACTGCTAGTTTTATACGTCACTGTGTCCACTGTTGCTAGATATGTCTGTCTCATCTTGTACATATGTTGCCAGGAATGCCGGTCTTTGCCATTGCCCTAGGAAGTGTACTGGCTGTGGTCACTCTTGCCATGCTGGTGATAACTGTTGTGTGGGCACGCGTCTATTGTCGCAGAAGAAAAAGAGTGGCTGAAACAGTGAATGACCCCGCACTGATGTACAATACATCCAACGCAAGCCACATCCGCGACAGGAGGGAAGACAGACGCCACAGAAGACCAACTTCTGGGCAGACAGGTCCCTATAATTACATCAACGAAACACGCAGCAGCAGGACAAGCGTGAGTAGCAGTTTGTTCACTGACACATTTGAGACTGTGACACTACTGTCATTGCAGCCATACACACTAAAGCAACCTTCCGTCCACAGTCATCTGACAGTGCAGTCATACACACTAAAGCAACCTTTTGTCCACAGTCATCTGACAGTGCAGTCATACACACTAGAGCAGTCTTCCATCCACAGTCATCTGACAGCACAGTCATACACGCTATAGCAGTCTTCCATCCACAGTCATCTGACAGTGCAGTCATACACATTAGAGCAGCCTTCCGTCCACAGTCATCTGACAGCAGTCATACAGGCTATAGCAGCCTTCCATCCACAGTCATCTGACAGCGCAGTCATACACGCTAGAGCAGCCTTCCGTCCACAGTCATCTGACAGCACAGTCATACACGCTATAGCAGCCTTCCGTCCACAGTCATCTGACAGCACAGTCATACATGCTAGAGCAGCCTTCCGTCCACAGTCATCTGACAGCACAGTCATACACGCTAGAGCAGCCTTCCATCCACAGTCATCTGACAGCACAGTCATACATGCTAGAGCAGCCTTCCGTCCACAGTCATCTGACAGCGCAGTCATACACGCTAGAGCAGCCTTCCGTCCACAGTCATCTGACAGCACAGTCATACACGCTATAGCAGCCTTCCATCCACAGTCATCTGACAGCACAGTCATACACGCTAGAGCAGCCTTCCGTCCACAGTCATCTGACAGCGCAGTCATACACGCTAGAGCAGCCTTCCGTCCACAGTCATCTGACAGCACAGTCATACACGCTAGAGCAGCCTTCCATCCACAGTCATCTGACAGCACAGTCATACACGCTAGAGCAGCCTTCCATCCACAGTCATCTGACAGCGCAGTCATACACGCTAGAGCAGCCTTCCGTCCACAGTCATCTGACAGCACAGTCATACACGCTATAGCAGCCTTCCGTCCACAGTCATCTGACAGCACAGTCATACATACTAGAGCAGCCTTCCACCCACAGTCATCTGACAGCGCAGTCATACACGCTATAGCAGCCTTCCATCCACAGTCATCTGACAGCGCAGTCATACACGCTATAGCAGCCTTCCGTCCACAGTCATCTGACAGCGCAGTCATACACGCTAGAGCAGCCTTCCGTCCACAGTCATCTGACAGCACAGTCATACACGCTAGAGCAGCCTTCCGTCCACAGTCATCTGACAGCACAGTCATACACGCTAGAGCAGCCTTCCATCCACAGTCATCTGACAGCGCAGTCATACACGCTATAGCAGCCTTCCGTCCACAGTCATCTGACAGCACAGTCATACACGCTAGAGCAGCCTTCCATCCACAGTCATCTGACAGCGCAGTCATACACGCTATAGCAGCCTTCCGTCCACAGTCATCTGACAGCACAGTCATACATGCTAGAGCAGCCTTCCGTCCACAGTCATCTGACAGCACAGTCATACACGCTAGAGCAGCCTTCCGTCCACAGTCATCTGACAGCACAGTCATACACGCTAGAGCAGCCTTCCGTCCACAGTCATCTGACAGCAGTCATACACGCTAGAGCAGCCTTCCATCCACAGTCATCTGACAGCACAGTCATACACGCTATAGCAGCCTTCCGTCCACAGTCATCTGACAGCACAGTCATACACGCTAGAGCAGCCTTCCATCCACAGTCATCTGACAGCGCAGTCATACACGCTATAGCAGCCTTCCATCCACAGTCATCTGACAGCGCAGTCATACACGCTATAGCAGCCTTCCATCCACAGTCATCTGACAGCACAGTCATACACGCTAGAGCAGCCTTCCGTCCACAGTCATCTGACAGCGCAGTCATACACGCTATAGCAGCCTTCCATCCACAGTCATCTGACAGCGCAGTCATACACGCTAGAGCAGCTGAACCTCAAACAACAGAACAGCTAGATTGGTTCAGAAAAAAGTTTCATTATATTATTCCACAAGAGGTACCATTCTTGGTTCAACTTACCTAAATAACTCTTAGTACATTGAGGCGCATCACTTAAATAAGCCATCACGTAATAAATATAACCAAATGTGAGCCTGTGTTGTAGAACTGGAAGGAGATGCTGGACCCTGCCAACATCAATGTGGTCAGTCACGAGAACACTTCCCGCATGGCACCAAGACGCCAGGAGAGAGTAAGTAACAAAATATGGCATTATAGAGAGAAGGCCTCCTAAGTTAAACATCAGGGGAAAGTAAGTAAACGAAAACATGACAGGTAAACAATAGGCTTCTCAACTTAGACACACCCGGAGAGAGTAACAGAAAACATGGCTGAAAAACAGAAGGCATACTAAACTCTAGACTCAATATAGGGTAAGTAACAGAAAACATGGATGAAAAACAGAAGGCTCACTAAACTCTAGACTCAAGATAGGGTAAGTAAAAGAAAACATGGATGAAAAACAGAAGGCATACTAGACTCTAGACCCAATATAGGGTAAGTAACAGAAAACATGGCTGAAAAACAGAAGGCTTAATAGACTCTAGACCCAAGATAGGGTAAGTAACAGAAACATGGCTGAAAAACAGAAGGCTCACTAGACTCTAGACCCAATATAGGGTAAGTAACAGAAAACATGGATGAAAAACAGAAGGCTTAATAGACTCTAGACCCAAGGTAGGGTAAGTAAAAGAAAACATGGATGAAAAACAGAAGGCTCACTAAACTCTAGACTCAAGATAGGGTAAGTAAAAGAAAACATGGCTGAAAAACAGAAGGCATACTAGACTCTAGACCCAAGGTAGGGTAAGTAAAAGAAAACATGGATGAAAAACAGAAGGCTCACTAGACTCTAGACCCAATATAGGGTAAGTAAAAGAAAACATGGCTGAAAAACAGAAGGCATACTAGACTCTAGACCCAAGATAGGGTAAGTAAAAGAAAACATGGCTGAAAAACAGAAGGCTCACTAGACTCTAGACCCAATATAGGGTAAGTAACAGAAAACATGGCTGAAAAACAGAAGGCTTAATAGACTCTAGACCCAAGGTAGGGTAAGTAAAAGAAAACATGGCTGAAAAACAGAAGGCATACTAGACTCTAGACCCAAGGTAGGGTAAGTAACAGAAAACATGGATGAAAAACAGAAGGCTTAATAGACTCTAGACCCAAGGTAGGGTAAGTAAAAGAAAACATGGCTGAAAAACAGAAGGCTCACTAAACTCTAGACCCAAGGTAGGGTAAGTAACAGAAAACATGGCTGAAAAACAGAAGGCACACTAGACTCTAGACCCAAGGTAGGGTAAGTAAAAGAAAACATGGCTGAAAAACAGAAGGCTCACTAGACTCTAGAACCAAGGTAGGGTAAGTAAAAGAAAACATGGCTGAAAAACAGAAGGCATACTAGACTCTAGACCCAAGATAGGGTAAGTAAAAGAAAACATGGCTGAAAAACAGAAGGCATACTAGACTCTAGACCCAATATAGGGTAAGTAACAGAAAACATGGCTGAAAAACAGAAGGCATACTAGACTCTAGACCCAAGATAGGGTAAGTAACAGAAAACATGGCTGAAAAACAGAAGGCATACTAGACTCTAGACCCAAGGTAGGGTAAGTAACAGAAAACATGGCTGAAAAACAGAAGGCTCACTAGACTCTAGACTCAAGATAGGGTAAGTAACAGAAAACATGGCTGAAAAACAGAAGGCATACTAAACTCTAGACCCAAGATAGGGTAAGTAACAGAAAACATGGCTGAAAAACAGAAGGCTCACTAGACTCTAGACCCAAGATAGGGTAAGTAACAGAAAACATGGCTGAAAAACAGAAGGCATACTAGACTCTAGACCCAATATAGGGTAAGTAACAGAAAACATGGCTGAAAAACAGAAGGCATACTAGACTCTAGACCCAAGATAGGGTAAGTAACAGAAAACATGGCTGAAAAACAGAAGGCATACTAGACTCTAGACCCAATATAGGGTAAGTAACAGAAAACATGGCTGAAAAACAGAAGGCATACTAGACTCTAGACCCAATATAGGGTAAGTAACAGAAAACATGGCTGAAAAACAGAAGGCATACTAGACTCTAGACCCAAGGTAGGGTAAGTAACAGAAAACATGGCTGAAAAACAGAAGGCATCACTAAACTCTAGACTCAAGATAGGGTAAGTAACAGAAAACATGGCTGAAAAACAGAAGGCATACTAAACTCTAGACTCAAGATAGGGTAAGTAACAGAAAACATGGCTGAAAAACAGAAGGCATACTAGACTCTAGACCCAAGATAGGGTAAGTAACAGAAAACATGGCTGAAAAACAGAAGGCATACTAGACTCTAGACCCAATATAGGGTAAGTAACAGAAAACATGGCTGAAAAACAGAAGGCATACTAAACTCTAGACCCAATATAGGGTAAGTAACAGAAAACATGGCTGAAAAACAGAAGGCATACTAGACTCTAGACCCAATATAGGGTAAGTAACAGAAAACATGGCTGAAAAACAGAAGGCATACTAAACTCTAGACCCAATATAGGGTAAGTAACAGAAAACATGGCTGAAAAACAGAAGGCACACTAGACTCTAGACCCAAGATAGGGTAAGTAACAGAAAACATGGCTGAAAAACAGAAGGCACACTAGACTCTAGACCCAAGATAGGGTAAGTAACAGAAAACATGGCTGAAAAACAGAAGGCACACTAGACTCTAGACCCAAGATAGGGTAAGTAACAGAAAACATGGCTGAAAAACAGAAGGCACACTAGACTCTAGACCCAAGATAGGGTAAGTAAAAGAAAACATGGCTGAAAAACAGAAGGCATACTAGACTCGAGACCCAAGATAGGGTAAGTAACAGAAAACATGGCTGAAAAACAGAAGGCATACTAGACTCGAGACCCAATATAGGGTAAGTAACAGAAAACATGGCTGAAAAACAGAAGGCATACTAGACTCTAGACCCAATATAGGGTAAGTAACAGAAAACATGGCTGAAAAACAGAAGGCATACTAGACTCTAGACCCAAGATAGGGTAAGTAACAGAAAACATGGCTGAAAAACAGAAGGCACACTAGACTCTAGACCCAAGATAGGGTAAGTAACAGAAAACATGGCTGAAAAACAGAAGGCACACTAGACTCTAGACCCAAGATAGGGTAAGTAACAGAAAACATGGCTGAAAAACAGAAGGCATACTAGACACTAGACCCAAGATAGGGTAAGTAACAGAAAACATGGCTGAAAAACAGAAGGCATACTAGACTCTAGACCCAAGATAGGGTAAGTAACAGAAAACATGGCTGAAAAACAGAAGGCACACTAGACTCTAGACCCAAGATAGGGTAAGTAAAAGAAAACATGGCTGAAAAACAGAAGGCACACTAGACTGTAGACCCAAGATAGGGTAAGTAACAGAAAACATGGCTGAAAAACAGAAGGCACACTAGACTGTAGACCCAAGATAGGGTAAGTAACAGAAAACATGGCTGAAAAACAGAAGGCACACTAGACTGTAGACCCAAGATAGGGTAAGTAACAGAAAACATGGCTGAAAAACAGAAGGCACACTAGACTGTAGACCCAAGATAGGGTAAGTAAAAGAAAACATGGCTGAAAAACAGAAGGCATACTAGACTCTAGACCCAAGATAGGGTAAGTAAAAGAAAACATGGCTGAAAAACAGAAGGCATACTAGACTCTAGACTCAAGATAGGGTAAGTAAAAGAAAACATGGCTGAAAAACAGAAGGCACACTAGGCTCTAGAACCAAGGTAGGGTAAGTAACAGAAAACATGGCTGAAAAACAGAAGGCATACTAGACTCGAGACCCAAGGTAGGGTAAGTAACAGAAAACATGGCTGATAAATAGGTCTTCGAGATTAGACATGAGAATAACTAGGATATAACATTACAAAGAGAAAGCCTTGGGATAGACACCAGGAAAGAGTAAGTAAACACAACATGTAATTATAAAAACAGGGCCTCCCAGGTTAGACACCAGGAGAGAGGAAGAAACAGTCTACAGATCATGTTATCCAATCAAGACCAATTATTTCACCATTGTTTTCTTTATCCAAGTAAACCAGACCCTGTCAGTGTGTGGTACTGCATCATCGTGTCATTGTATATTAAATTAATTGTTTATTAAATTAAATGGCATTATTTTCTACTTGCCTTTTAAACTTGTGTCATAATACAGAGTCTCAGCATAGTTACACAAATCACTGTTATATCCTGTTTTGCAGAAATCTTATAATATAAAGTTTAACATCTAATATGTCATGGTATATAATTCTTTGTATTTTATTTCAGTCTTCAAGGAAGTACTAAGCTGGGATGTTTTGACCAAACCTTACCGTGAAATGACCTGGAAGCCAGAACACAGAATTCAATACGTCAAAGTTATATTCGTAGAATCGCTTACATTCTTAATTACTGCTTCTATTTACCACTACATCTTTTGCAATGTACTCTTAACATAACATTTACCACCCAGATGCAGCATATTGCTAATTTGATTAGTTAAATACAGTTGTACATATACACACTACAGTCAATAACATACTACTCCAGGACCAGGTCTGCTGGCAGAACTGGTCTTGGTGTAGTAATTATAGTAATTAAGATTTGTTAGGACCTAACAGGTAGATCCTTGAGAATTCAAACTCAGAGGTGCAACATGTGAAATCATTTGTTATAATCATGAATGTGGACGGCAAGATAGGTCACTGATTTTTTTAAAGATGTCTAATTTCAGATGATTTTATAGTGATAGGGAGTTTATTCCAGATTTGTGTCGCAGCTACATAGAAAGCATGTTTGGCAATACAATTATTCAGCTTAGTTTTTTTTTTAAAGTCATCGTATGTAATAGTAGCACATTTTAATTTGGTTTGATCTATAACTGGAATCCTGTGCAACTGTTTTAATATAAGTAGGGATAGTGATGGTGGGCTTATATTTTAACCATAAAACACTTTAATGTTTTGCATGGGTATTTGGTTTTGTTATATTTAAAATGTGTAATATCAGTTATCTTGCTAAAATATGTAATTTTATAGCAGTTTTCTTTAATAATTTACTGCAGCACGACAGATATGAAAACAAGGGTTCTTGTAACCATCGTGGAGTTAATCTAACAATATTTGCTATATTATATAACATATATCTCACACAGAGAGGTGTTAGCTTGGTATTGTTATTCAACTTGTGCTACTGAACTTTGTCACATGCCACAGTTAACATTACTGATGTAACAACAATATAATATTAAGGCCTTATTTTGGACAGCAGTATTTTTTACTTGCTGGGCTACGACTGGTCATAAAATATTTGTTGCACTAAAGCAATGTAAGGTCTTATATGTTTGAAATTTCATTTATTGCTTCTGCCTTGCACATCCTTGGTCTACTGTGTTCTGAGGTCATGTATACGTATTGACCTCTTCCTGAAAAATCGTTGCATTACAGTATTGGCCTGTCATTCAACTCTTCTCTTGTTGCTATGTATTGAAGTCATGTATTGGCATCTCAATCAACTTTCAGTGTGTTGCTGTGTATTGAGGTGGTACATTAATTGGACTTTCACTCAACCACTCCTGTGTTGCTGTGTATTGAGGTCATATATTGGCTTCTCAATCAACTTTCCGTGTGTTGCTGTGTATTGAGGTGGTACATTGGACTTTCACTCAACCAGTCCTGTGTTGCTGTGTATTGAGGTCATGTATTGGCTTCTCAATCAACTTTCCGTGTGTTGCTGTGTATTGAGGTGGTACATTGGACTTTCACTCAACCAGTCCTGTGTTGCTGTGTATTGAGGTCATGTATTGGCTTCTCAATCAACTTTCAGTGTGTTGCTGTGTATTGAGGTGGTACACTGGACTCTCACTCAACCAGTCCTGTGTTGCTGTGTATTGAGGTCATGTACTGTGTTGCTGTTGTAGCTGCCATTTGCTTCAATTGTATATGTAGCATCTAGAAAGAGACGTTCTGTACTATCTGGCATCACGCATTCCAATGCTGATATAAGCATTTATATTATAAAATACATATATTTGTGTGCACCTATTTTAACATAGTACATTACACATGATTACGTATTCTCTCCAGTCACCACGCTTAACATAATATATAATATAGCAGTTGTTTGGGAATGAATAGGACTGGGGGGTACCTTTGTGGGATATTATGAAAAAGGAGTAATGGCACAAACAATCTTAGAATCGCTACTAAATTAAATACTGATGCTAGTTATCTGAGATTATCACTGATGATTTATCAGCATTTGTCAGAACAAGAAATCAGTCAGTGCCGCTGTGTGAACAGTAAACATGATTGCATATTTACATTCCTTGCTTAATGTATTCCAGTTGGTTGGTGTATGTGAGAAAATAATAAAATGACGCATCTGCGATCACATGTCTGGATTCTCTCTGTCATTGACAACTTATGCTGCTATAAGTGCATTGAACAAACATCTATTCTAATCATCAACAAAATTCTTCCATTTCTGCTTATCTCTGCCCATTCGCTGTATGAAAGAAATAAACTCGGCTGGTGCCCTATACAGGGAATGGCCAGATAGGTAGACGTGGAGGAATTTCGTCGCTACCCTAAATGTAATGGGGAGTAAGTAATCATCATTTAATGTGCCCTGAATGTCGGGCAATAATTATATTCTACACAGCATCACTCTTGCATGTATTGTTTTCTAGTGGGTGCTAGAATGTTACTGGATTATTTTGTGCTGCTTTGATCTAGTTCTTAAAATAACAGATTTTCCGGGGTAGACAAAGTGGTTTCATTACAACTACCCGGGGGTAGGTCTACATAATTTATAATTACAGTAGTGACCATTTTGTAAAGCCAACCATTCAGCAATTCAGTACCATCAATGTATACTAATAATAAAAGCATTTACATAGTGTCATAAATCCAAGTTATCTTGTTCGAAGGCGCTGTTACAACAAATCATAGAAGAAGCTAAAAATCATAAAAACATGGCATCAAATATTGAAATAAATTTTCATAAAAAATACATACTTATAATTAAAAAATATACTTATAATGATAATAATACGTTATGAATGTAAACATACTAAAAGCAGCTCAGAATAATAAGTAAATCTTAAAAACTTCAAAGGTCCGTCAATGTTCATGAGTAAAAAGCTCTTGAATAAATAAGTTGTAAGGAGTCTTGAACTGGTATAATGAATCACATGTTCACATATGGCGTGGTAGATCGTTCCATAAGTGAGGAATGTATGCAACTTGTGAGAGAAAAAAAAAATTCCCAAGAATATTAATTCAATAATAATGCGTGTTAGTATATAGGAAAATAACAGTTCATTTATCATAAATAATGTGATTTGTAACACAAGTACATGTGTATGAATGCCAACTCAGCACAAATTTGTATGGTAGGCCTACTTAATTTATTATGAACATCGACACCAAACAGTGATAACGGCTGACCATAGTTTGTATACAAGAACAGACACATTCTGGAAGGATTACAACACGAGCTAGGAGTTTTGCATCGTTGATCGGATAGTTCATCATGATATACATTCTTAGACATACAATGAGCTTATTTTGCCGATTCTATGACGGTGGATTTGATATCATTCTTATGCATCTGCAGAAATATCCACGCCTGTCAATACCCACCATGCAACCAATGCACCTGCAATGTCTCACTGATCAATTGACAATACTATCTAAACAGTTTATCTGTGATAGCAACACATTCAACATTACATGTGCATTTGCTTTGCATGACATTGTATTTACGTTTTAATCAATACAAGACATTAAAAACATATGATGAGTTTTACTCATGTAACGAACAAAACAGTACATCTTGTATCTCCCAGTCTGTCCATGCAGTGTGATTTACACAATGTTCTGCGCTGCCACAGCTTTCTGTCCTCTGACATGGCTTCCTTGCAGTCTGTCACTTTCATAAACGTATGACAAGTGTACAACATCAACTAGTCCATTCTCACTTGACCAGTCATTTTCTATGTTGTCATGGTCTCATCCATAGTCTTTGCCATCCAGTCAGGCACATGTGCAGCAATCTTCTCGATGATGTTATTTGCTTGGAAACAGAGACTCTGAATCTGTTTGTCCCAATTTGGCAGAGCTTCGCGGGCTGAAAGACAGATCATGTAGTAGGGTTTAATGTAACATCACAACAGCTGCTGTGTTTCTATTTTCGTTTCTTTAAATAAATTTATATGGCAGAGAATATAAACAAAACATGTCAATGTAAAACATAAATTCAGTCAATGTACAGAATCTATCTCATCCCGAAATAGTTGATTTCTACAACAAAATCGTTGCATTTACCATGTGTGATAATAGAGTATACATCATTTTTACAAGATTTCATGATAAAAAACAGGCAACCTTCCTTTCAATTACAACCCTAGAAACAGATACTGTAGATTTAACAAGATTTAACAAGATTTAACAAGATTGCCACCTAGAGATTCAACTCTAGATGGCAGGTGGACTAGGAAGCCATTTGGCTTATCGAGAGTCCAACCTATCTATCTAAGTATACCCCGCCCTTCTTAGGTATATGCCGATTTTATTTTTAAATATATTAACACTACTAGCACCTACACAATCAGCTGATAATCTGTTCCATTCATTTACTGTTCTTTGTGAAAATGAAAATTTTCTAATATCTAGTCTACACTGCTTCTTTGCTAATGTAACTCCATGTCCTCTAGTCCTTCTCTCTTCCTTGACTGTGAAAAAAATATTTCTGTCAATATTTTCATATCCATTCAATATTTTAAACACCTCAATCTGATCTCCTCTCAATCTTCTGGTTTCTAGTGTTGTTAAACCACATTCTTTTAGACGCATTTCATAACTAATATTCCTGAGTTTTTGTATCATTTTGGTTGCTCTCCTTTGTACTCTTTCTAGCATATCAATATCCTTCTTGCGATATGGCCTCCATGCTTGTATACAATATTCTAAGTGAGGCCTAACTATTGTTTTATACAGCGGTATTATTAGTTCTTTTTCTTTGTACACTATATTTCGCCTAATTAATCCAAGAATTTGGTTTCCCTTCGCTGCTGCAATTCCACACTGCTCTGATACCTTCATGTCAGCACTAATAGTTAACCCTAAGTCCTTTTCCTTTAAGGTAGTATTTAGTACAGTATCACCCATTGTATATTGTGCATCTTCATTCCCATGTGCTGTGTGAAGGCACTTACACTTTCCAAAATTAAACAGCATTTGCCACTTCTCAGACCATTCTATCAACTTATTAAGATCATCTTGTAAATGCTGGCTATCTGCATCACTTTTAATTTTCCTAAACACTTTTGTGTCGTCCGCAAACTTCAACACCTTGCTTGTTATGTCATCATCCAAATCATTGATATATATTAAGAATAAAATAGGTCCCAGTACTGATCCCTGTGGTACTCCACTCAAAACCGCTTTCCAGTTTGAAACCTCCCAATCAACTACTACTCTTTGTCTTCTATCAATAAGCCATTTTTCTATCCAGTTGATCATTCCATTTCCTATGCCATGGGCCTTTAGTTTAAGTAGTAGTCTTTGGTGTGACACTTTGTCAAAGGCTTTTTTAAAATCTAAGTAGATTATATCTACTGGTCCCTCATCTAGCCACTTTGTGACATCTTCCAAAAAACATAACATATTTGTTAAGCATGACCTCGCTTTTAAAAACCCATGTTGAGATGGGTTTATCAATTTATTTTTAACAAGAAAATCAACCAGGTGATCTTTAATTAGTCTTTCTAATAGTTTGCAAATCACCGATGTTAAACTCACTGGTCTATAGTTCTCTGACTTGTTTCTCGAACTTTTTTAAATAATGGTATAATGTTTGCTTCTTTCCATTCTAACGGAACTATTCCCTCCTCTAATGACAAATTGAACACTGTTGCAAGCGGTATGCTGATTTGTTCTACAATTTCCAATAGTAATTTGGGAGGAATCCCATCCACTCCAGGTGATTTATTATCCTTCATATTTCTTATTTTCATAGCTACCATTGTTGGGGTTACAATTAGTTGTCCTAAATAGTCAAACTCTCTCCCTTCGAACTTAGTCTCAAGTGCTGGTAATATACTAATATCTTCCCTGGTAAACACCGAACTAAAGTACTCATTTAGGTTTTCTGCCATTAAGAATCCCTCTGTTATTATGTTTCCATCACTACCTTCTAGAGGACCGACCTTATCCTGAACTTTCTGTTTACAGTCGCGCCTCGCTATAACGCGACTCGCTATAACGCGATTCGGCTATAACGCGGTCGGTCGTGGACCCCGAATTTCTGCCGCCAAGGGGAAATGGGCGCTACAGCTAACAATAACGCTGTAATTAACAGTCACTTATGTTTATGAAATCCTCATGTTTGTCTTGTACAGGTGTATCTAGAAACAATTTAATGATATTAAGAAATTTAACACAGAAGTACAACTGCGTTGCTTAGTTCGTTGTTTGTTGTGCCCCTGGCTTCTGCTCTGCCGTCGGCTTCGCGGCACCAATCCAATAGTTTTTCAAACGGAAACCGATCTATTGTGTAACCAGCGCTTGGTTTGTGTGGTAATTTACTTAAGTGTTTGTTTAAAACGTTACCAATTCCTTTGATTGCATTTAATTAACTTTAGGCACAGTAAATTTGGTACAAATCCTGTTTGTTAGCCCCGATATCAATCGCGTTTGTCTCCTGCCAGTTCGCTGTGGCTTCGCCGGCGAAGGCGCCCGTTCGCTGTGGCTTCCGCGAACGGGCGCCTACGCCGGCTTGTAAATGGCAATTAAATTGCTTACGACTCGGGTGGTGACGAAAAATAATAATGGTACTGAAATGGCAGGCTAATGTTATGTTTTCTTCACTACGTATATGAAAAAACATTTACTTGTGCGCAAATATACGAATTCGTCAACTGCGTGTGAACCGCGGTAGCCTCGAACCACCGTGAATTGCATTATAAATCGGCACGTAAATGTGCGATCTAAATTTATATTTTGGGATTGATTAAAAGATGAAATTAAGCCAATAGTGAGCGCAACTAGTATAAGTATTAATATTTGACCGACTTCGGCAACATGTCAATTCATTTGTGCGTTTCGGCTGCTGAGTTCAAGGTTATTTTAGACCGCGACCGCGTACTGTGTTATCGCTCCGCCTCAGTTCGAATCGCCACACGAGGCGCGTTGGCTCTGAATTTATTTCAAAACTGTACAACATTCGCAAGATGTACTCAGTTCAACATTCGACAGTGTATATTACTTTAACGTAATACACATTTACGTTGGTTTCAATGTCCGTTGTTTTATAAATCACGCATACACCGCGCAACCAGCACATTGGCTTCGGTTGCTGTTGTGGCGTTTTGTGGGTGGTGGCGCCCCTGGCGGAATATAATCTATAACGCGCCTCGTTTTAACACACGGTTCCATTTCGTGGACCCCAACTACCGCGTTATAACGAGGCGCGACTGTACTTCGAACATACGCATAAAAACTCTTGCTGTCATGTTTTATATTAGTAGCTTGATTAAGTGCTTCTTTATAAATGCTAGTCTTCTTCACTTCCGGTATGTCTATATGTCTTCCACATCATTTGCTTGTACTTGATTTTTCTAATGGCTTCCTTCGATAAGTGTTTCTTCTTTGACCGTTTCCCCTGTTTTTTCAAGGGGACAAATTTGTCAACGACGCAGTCAATTTCACTCTTTAAAATATTCCAGCATTCTGTTGCTGTCTTATTCTTCAGTGTGTTATTCCAGTCTATCTTTGCTAAATATTCCCTCATGTCCTTATATCTTCCTTTGTGAAATTGTTTCCTGTACCTTATTTTTCTATTCCGTTCTCCCTTTAGTTTGATGATAAAATGTATCTGGTTGTGATCACTACACCCCAGTGGCTCACATATCTTGACATTATCAACAAATTCCTTCTGTGAGCTCAATACTATGTCTAACACGTTCTCGCCTCTGGTTGCTTCTAACACAGGTTGAGAAAGGAAACTATCTTGTACTAAATTTAAAAACTCTTGATCCTCTCTCCCGGTACTCTGTAGAGATGTCTACTGTATATGCCCATGGTTAAAATCCCCCATAATAATACAGTCCCGTTTACTCACTTCTTTGATAGCGTTATGTATTTTTTCATTCTCTTCCATGCTTATGTTTGGACTCCGATACACTAACCCAACAGTTAATGTTGAGTTTCCTGTAACTATGTTACACCAGACAGCTTCTTCACATTCTGCTTCTTTTTCTAATTTTATTTCATAAGCTTGGATGGATTCTTTAATATATAAAATAACTCCGCCTCCCCTTCTTCCTAATCTATCTTTCCTAAACATTACATACCCTGTCATTCCTAATTCAATGTCACTACTAAGAGTATTTGTAGATAAGGGTATTTTAAATTTCAACAGTTACTGTTTGTGTACAGTTCAACAGATACTATTCATCATTACAACAATTCACTGCATAAACATTGTTGTAACTAAATGTAGAGGATGCACAAATGTAACGGTACCTTCGAAATGTACGGTGCAGTCAATCTGGTCTATACAGCCATTCATTCGGCCTTCAGATATCATCCGTGAGGCAATCTTTTCAGCCTAGACAAGCATAAAATATAGCAGGCATTTAATATATCACACAGTACTGCGGTCACTTCATTATAACCCGTTTATAAGTTGACTTTGTTACTAAATGAATTAATTTGCTTAAGTTGTTTTCACAAATGTATTATAGCGGTTAATAAAATTGTTTTGTATTCACAGCACCATCCTATCAAGTATCAAAGCTATGGTACTTCTACAACAAAGTGCACTGAAACAATTAGGATCTGACATTGACCAATACATTACCTTTGATGGTGGTATCTCGAGCAGGGACCCAAGCTCCTCAAATGAGATGTTGTTGTAGAGTTTACTGGCTGACAGCAGGTTGTGTTCAATGACAGCATGAGCCAAGATGGTTGACCCTTCAACACACGACAAATATCAAATGTTAATCCTTTACATCCAAACTGCCTGCAAATGTCCCCAACTTCCAGGTTGCCTCTTAGCTTTAACGTGTGGACGGGGCATCATCTTCTAAATAATCATGCAACTTGTACCCAGTCTTTTGGAGTATGTGTTAGATACATGTAGCTTTGTATTGATTTTTTAAATAATGAACTGTTTCAAAATATCAACTGACAAAGAGTTTGTTGATATGTGTAACATTTTATACAAAGAGCATATTGCATTTCACGCAATTAATTAACATATAATGACACAAAAGAAAGAGAGTTCACAAATGTGATTTTTCATCAGAATGTATTAAATATGTTGTTAAACTGCCAGTGACTGATGTATCTAACTAGTTATGTAACTAACTCACACTCTAGCAAATGTGTACAGTATACAATTTTAACTCTTAATAACTACTGAGCAGACAAACAGACTACCCTCTGGTGAAATGATGCAGTGACAGTTTATTTAAACGGTCTGCAGGCATGGTATACATATCGCTGATTGAGTTTATTACTACTGGACATATAAGTGTATCACAACAGCTTGAAAACTCCCACCATTTAGAATTTGTTCAGAACAATAAATTACATGTCCCCTACAAACAACACCCACACAAAAAGGAACAACTGAAATTGCCATTCTGGTGGGCACTGTTTTCCCAGTTTGTTACTATGGGTCACAAACCATTACCACCAGACTTTGCAGAGGAGTACTGAAAAAGTGATGTGAGTTCACTGACCATCGGCCATTGTGGCTTTTTGATGCACTTGCAGCATCTGGGCAAATTCCTGAAGCTCTCCACTGCGAATGATTCTGTCCAGGTACCTGGAACATGACGACCACGATATACATCATCATAGCTTCAAAGCATAATACATCAAATTGGTCATATGAAAATACGAGTCTTGTCGGACTGAAACTGCGGAAAATGCAGTTGAAATTTGACTGTAATAATTCAGGACAGGAGCAGTACTAGTGAATTACATGCAGTAACTCTTGAGTGCCCTTGCAGTGGAACTGAGTATTAAATACTTATGTAACAATCAGTTTTGAACACAATTTCTAGGAATGGCATTTTCGGGGTTATTTCACAGATACACACACTTGAAGGGATTTGAGGAAAATTGTGGAAGAAAACACTGCTGCTGACATTCTATCAAAGTAATCAAACTGACACAGGCGAGCACATTAGTCAAACAATTCTAAACACATTTAAGAAACTGACAGCTAGAAATTGATTATCAATCCGGTCAAGACTACATCAGAGTAATGCACAGTTTCATTTGTAAGTAATTATCAACACCATCTATGTACAACTACAAAAAATATCAATACAACACTAATATAGAGATTGCATACATTGTGTTTGGAACAAACCATTTTGACAACTCACATCTTCTCCAGTATGCCGTAAGCTGGTAATTGTTGACAGCGTTCATCCTTGAAAAGGGTCGCTAACATGCGAGACCGCTGCTGCCCTGAAACACCCCAATCTCACCCATACACAGGGAGCTCCTTGCTATAATGCTACTTCCACCAAATACCTTGCTTTATTGTACCTAAGCATTGGATTTTGGAAAACATACACTCAATGGAAGCAAATTGTTGTAAATTGCGGTCAATATTAGTTTAGTAAAATTTGGGTACAATAAATAATAGTAGGATTCTTGAGAAATGATAGAATGGTAAATTGTACATGACATTATTATCAGCAAAGTTGGTTCAGTACTGACTAGATGTGGACTCCTAAAAATAATTCAATTAGCAGCTTCCATTAACACTGGTACAAAACTAGGAACATATTATTCAAGTACAAATATTGGTTCTCCACTTTTTATGCAATATCTCTGAATTTCACACAATTGACTAAAACTATGAAAATATACACAAGAGAAAATTAATGACTACTAGTAGATTTTTATGGTGTCCGAAAACATAGTGTCCAGATATGCATACATGTAATCAATATGGCAAGTGACTACCAGATGGTACCTGCAGATGCGAGTATAGTGCAGATGACAGCATTCCTGAGTGCCGTCATTCTCTCTTGCTCTGCTACAATCGTCTTGTAGGACAACTCATTGTAGCGCTGGGCAGCTTCAATGAATTTACGTCGGAAGTCAAGCACACGGGCATAGCACACCTGCAAAGGACTTATTGGTTGTCAATATGACCAGTTATGCTATATTGAGGACGTATTTAAAATACATCAGTGATCTCAATACGACATATTCTGCTAGACAACTTTGTCAACCATGAGGATTCTGTGAGACATTGAGGATTCTGTGAGAATACAATTTGCCTTTTCATGTTTTAAAGGTACCTCTTTAATTTTACTTGTCTCGTTTTTGAATGTGTCTATACGAAATAAAACTGAATACTGACTACAGTGTACAAAACAGAGACACAAGAAATCCCAAATAGCATTAAAACTGGCACGTTTCTATGTGAGAGAATGTACTCACCTGAATTTTATCATTTCAGCTTAATTATTTTGTACACAATAATAAAAAGTGTGCTTTTAGAGATATAAAATGAATACAGAGTGTGTGTACATGTGTGCATGTACGTATGCATGTAGTTGTATCACATGTATCTACATACATATGATATAAGAAAGTGCAAGCATTTTATAGTAGTTCCTTTATTCGCTGACAACATTATAACAAAAATATGTGTATACACAATGCTTGAATGGGCAAACAAGAAGTTTGACTTTTTATGTAAGTTTACCCCAGCCCTTGTTTCCATCGTGGCCCCGACAAGAAATTTACAATACTGCACATGTGGTGGAGTTACCAGACTACTCAGTCCACCGTACATACACACACACCTTGTAGTAGATCTGTAGCTCCTCATTGCTGGAGTCTGACTGGAGCAGTGAGGCCCTGTTGATGTAAGCCTCGGCCTGCACTGGGTCCTCATCCTCCAGGTACAGCCTCGCAATCTTCAGATATGTCTCCAGTTTGTAGTCACTGGTGTACTGTCTACAAACATTCCCCAAACATCTAGGTAGACTCATCACACACAGGTAACACAAACACACGTTTAGTCATCACAGACAATGTTGTAGTTGTTACTACCAACACCTTTTTTTCAGTTCGTATTTCTTATTAAATTAAAAACAGCACACAGCTGAATTAGCTTCATCAGTATTTATCATAATTTCTGTCTTGTTACAATATCTATAATGTCTAACCTGAGGGAAAACAAATTATTCATATAAATATGAAACATCAATGTCATATAAAACATACATCAACACATTTATTTAAAAAAATACATTCCCAAACATAAGGTTGTAGTAATATTATGCATGGTTTACTAGTTATTTGTTTACATACACTCTAAACTGAGCAGAGTGCTGCCTGATACAAGATGTACATACTTTTGAGCTGTCTCTAGAGGTATCCCCACCAGTATGTTGGCCGCCTCCTTCCACATTTGTTTGCGCTCAAAGATACTTGCCAGATGCTGTCGGATCAACGCCACCTGTAATAAACATCAACATCTACAAGACCACCACAACCATGAGTGAGGCAATCCTTCGCAAGCAGAAAGTGATCCAGACATGGGACATATTTCATAGAACATAGTTTTAATTACATGCATTAGACCCACCACTATCAAGTTTCACATACAGAGAATTAATCAATTATTTTCAAAATTAGCATTTACATTGATTTACAGGTACATACAAACAAATGCAATTGTACTACAGAGCCATGCCAAGTGAAGAAGGCAGCGACTTAAAATCCTGTTATTGCTTTTAGCCAGGTAAGGTATATATATATATATATATATATATATATATATATATATATATATATATAAAGGTTTTAAATCATTTTATTTAATCATTTGTATATTATTGCAATCTTTATATACATTTACTTTATTGTACAGCACACTTGTCCATTTAGTGCTTAAAAATGCCTTATTATTATTGAGTCTACAGATGGTGTATAACAGTATACCGTATTTAGTCTACTATACTAATGTTTACACTGTGAATGGATAGTGTCAATTGCAATTATTTGTGAATCTTGTCATTCACACATCTGCTCTTGCTCAGTGTTTTCTGTAATCGTTTTGGCAGTGGTCTCAAGTTAATTAAATCAGTTTGGTTTTGGTTGTGTGATCAAAGACTGGATGAGTTGATTATGTCACTTTCAACAATTGCCACATCAAAACACGGTTTAGGGAAGCCACAGAAGCCACATGGGATTGTGAATGGTCCACCATGTGAATTATCACTCACACAAGGGAGGGGAGGGAGGGTAGATCTTGGTGTGGTAGTAAGCAAAACAGAATCAATTGTACACCAACTGGGAGTTTCCTACCATCACCAAACAGAGTTAAATGTGAGACTAACCATCTTGTGATGGAAGCAGTTATGTTTATAGGATTCAACCAAATAATATAATGTGGAACACATTGATTAGAATGTCACATTCTCATGCGAGAAAACCAAAAAATGGTGTCATTTCCTAAATAATCAGTTACTTTTTGGTCCATACATTTTACCCTAAATGTTATGGTGTTGCCCGAAACTTTCCTGTTTCTTACTTTCCTACATGTGGCTACTTCAGATGAGATTCTACTCACCTGTTCTTCGAATGAGATCACTCGTGACTGGACCTTCTCAAGAGTGAACTGAGCCACGTCCTCCGCCACATCATCCGGCAGCTGTGTCAGATGGTTGCAGAAGTCCACAAGAACTTGCCGCGAGATCACCAAACTCACATTCTCGTTGACCACTGCGAGGTCAGAAGTAACGTCCATCAATGATACTGCAGCTCTGCTTTATAGTTTATATTACAGTGACACCGACAGAATATTCTTTTCAAACTGGTCAATTAATTAACTAGAAATATAAAGTAGTTTCAAGTAAGCTCTGTAAAATTCCTGTGAGAATTATACTTTTTTAACTTGCAAAAAACCACTACTGCATATTTGTATAAACAAAGTAAAATAAGCTAATCACATTTGTTGTATCATGTGCACATCCCAGGGCACACTATATTCACTTCCACACATTTTGTATATCAGCAATTAGTTTAATCAATTGTGTAAAACACTTTATACTTTATGAACACATTTTTAAAGCCAACGTCATTGTTGAAAAAGGACAACAGTGACAGATGGAAATAATCTGTCTACTACAATACTCGGATGTACATTACCAACCAGGGCATACAAGCCAAGATAAATATGTAACTGACACGGAGCTGTAATATACTCACAGGCCTCCACAAACAGCTTCAGTCCTTCCACCAAGTTTGAACTTGGCTTCTTCAATATTGTCTCAAGCAACTTTCTGTATCTGAAAATGAAATGATGTACACAATGCTGCCACTGTCAGAAATTAACATCTCTGTTTGAACAGTGTATGTTTGTGGCAGTCCTAAAAGTACTCAAACACTGTATGTTTTCAGGCACCTATTATTTTTACTTGTCTGAGTACATGGTGGCTATGTTTCTTTGGATACAAACAACTAATTTTTTGTACTGTATGTTTTCAGTCAGGTGGGATTGTAACTATTTTAGATCACTGAACATGTAGTCATATTCTTTATAAAACTAGATTCAATAAATGACATAATGTTTACGAGATTGGACATTGGCCTTGTATAACCAAAGTAAATATGTACGGAAGACGGTGGACATGGGTTACGTGAACACATCACTTCAGGGGGTCTATTCTACTATTTCTATCAGATCTCTCAGCAAAATCATTCTATTCGTTGCAGGGAGAGGCTGAAACTTCACCATAGCTAGAATAGCCCAGAAAGACTGACTATCAGTAGGCATGTTGGAAATGGGGAGAATCTATCACATGACCAAAAGCCTGGAACACTTTTCGACCATTCTCTCACTGCATAAAGTAACAATGTATGATGAAGAGTACAATTTGTCATTCACATGAAAATTACATCCCATGACCAGAGGCCAATCACACTCATCGAGAAAGTTCTTATTTTATTGGTTGCATAAGGTTAAAGGAGTTTTGTGAAGGGGGTGTGCCAGGGGTAATGAAGGCTGGTGCTGACATAATCATAATCAGCAGCAGTGACCCCTGACGTGCGAGGATCAGTTAGGTGGGAGACCTAAGATGTCATTGTCATGTACTAGATGACAATGACATACCTCATTTATGAAGGTTGAGCCTGAATAGATTTCTAGATGATCTCCTAATCATCTAGTTTGACTAGTAATCTACTAGTCAGTGACTTGAGTCAGTCTCATGCGGTTTCTCACTTGTCTGCAGCCCATGCTGTTTGATTTGGTGCTGGACGACTACGATACAAATATATTTACTATATGTACAGCATAGAATAAGTGCTAAATTCTGAGACATAAACGAGAGACGGAAAGTCAGTCAGTGTGTAACTGACGGAAGCCAAACTCCAAAACAGACAGTGGCTGGGTGACAGCGTCGTGGATCGTGGACGGTGAAAACTTCCATGTACAAATTATTATCGTTTTTTAAATGTTACGACACAAATTAATAATTAATTCCAGAGCATAATATTAATATGTGATAACGCGACGTCAACACGCATAATACGTATATACACTACTTTTCGGTACGGTCTTTGTGTGAACCCGAATGTTTAGAAAGGGCTGCCAACTTCTCTCTCACGTTGGACGCCATATTCACTGAATGACAAGCGTTCGTTTGATTGGCGGGAAATTCAATCATAAATTTTACTGTAAACACCGGTTCTTTAGGTGTCAGACCAGGGACACAAAGGCATGGAATCGTTCAGATTCTATACTTGATCAATTATTTAAGATTGTGATTACATGTATGTTCTTTAAAAATTAAATATATTTAACCAATAAATTCGGTGCCGATACAAAGTGGGTCGCTCGCCCCGAGTTTCATGAGTTGCCCGGATGGAAACTATGGGATGGTAATGGTGGGCGCGTGATTTTGAACAAACACAGAATGCCAACATCAGAAACTGGTAATATTTTATATCATTAACACATTTCTACCACATATATATGTATGCTTTAGCTAAAATAAGATATATATCTGTGTATTTCTTCAACATTTTATAAATCGATTACAAGTAAAGCTTGCAAAATTAGTTTGTTTTGATGCGGTATCCGTGAAAAAGATCCGAGTATGTATCCAAATTTGGCCTTGTTTTGATCGCAAAGTTCACGGAAATGTGTACTATTTAATGGCGAATTGTATAGCGCTTTAGTTATTTGGTTGTTTCACCATGTCGCGGTTTTTCGGCGAAATTCGACAGATGTACCGGACTTATAAGGGTGTTCGACATCTTAATTTGTCGTTTTAAATTTCCCTGTCCTTCGTGCGATAAAATGGCGCGTCGTTTGAGTATTGCGGAATTGTTGAAATATGTTAAATACGTAGCCTCTTTGGATTTAGCAAACCAACTTAATTTTTAGGAATGCAGATATGTGAAATCGCCTTGATATCATGTATTATATAGGTGAATCGGTTTAGAAATCATATTGTGTTTGCGGCAATGGAATTTTATTATGACATTTCACCTGATCTGTCAGTGACACTGACAGCGACAGTGTCAAACTCGGTCTTTCACGAGTAACACGAAGTATCAGTGAGTTAAAAAACTGACTAAATGTAATCATACATACATGTTGTTATATCTCAATACTACACTAGTGCATGAGAACTGAACTTATACAATTTTAACTGCTCATATTTTATATGCAGTGATTCTCCAGGATCTCACAAAACATAAACAAAACTTTAGTGGGTGTGGTTTTACAGTTTTAGTTTTATTAGAATTGCAAGTTGTCCTTTTTGTCAATAAATAAAATATGTTACAAACAATGCAACTTATTTAGTACTTGTGTTCTAATTGTTTTTTTTAATTCTAAAACTTAGGGAAGACTGGACTAAGAGGAACAATTGTATTTTTTACCACCTGGTGCATATTTTACAAATTAACCTTAGCATATGCATAATTTCCTTGTTATAAAGAAGTGTGTTACTTATAAGATATTAAATATTTCAAACATGTAGGCTCATCCTTCAGTTTTACACAAGTTATTACTTATTGTTTTGCATATAAAATGATAAACCTTAGTCATTGTATATCAATAAAATGATAAACCTTTGTCATTGTATATCAACAAAATTATAAACCTTAGTCATTGTATATCAACAATGTTCAAGGTTTTCTATAAAAGAAGCCAAGTTGGAACACTTTCAGTGGTTTTCATTGGTACCAGTCTTCTATAGTCACATCTCACATCAGGATCAAAGCACATCTGTTGTCTGATACTTAAACTTTCCAAAACCTACTAGTTATCATTTCAGCAATTTGTAAGCTATCATTTCACTCATCTGTAGAATGAGTACATCTAACATCCAAGATATGCCACATGGTTTAATGTACAATCCACATTTTCTAGATTTGTTATGAGGGTATATACTCTTAAAAATACATTATGTTGATGATTTACTGCCCAAATTATGTCAACTTCATAAGCTTGAAACAAAATACACATGTATTTTAAAAGTTCCATTTTCCAAAATGTTAAAAACATCTTTGTATGAAAGCACTATTATACTTGGCACTTATTTCTTATTGGTCTGTATTGCTGTGAAATTGTTTCTTTCTTATGCCCATGACCAAATTGGAATTAATTACAGCTGAGTTAGTTAATTAATTATGGTAAATTACCTTCAAAGGAACATATAACTTCCCAATGATTAATGAAAGACATATTGCACTGATGAGTCTTTGAATTTTCAATTTTTTGTGTGACGCATCTTCAATGGGTCATCATAATTGAAACAATATATTTGTCTGCTTGTAGCCACCAAGACGCAGACCCATATTGGTGGTGGTGGAGATGCCAGCTCTGGTCAGCGCTTCCCAGCCGTCACTGCTGAGTCCAGCCTTGGCCAGCAGCAACATCCGCCACACGACCAGATGGCTGTCAAACAGGAGGTGGCTGCAGAACACACCAATGTTCCCATGAACAGCACAACAGCAGAGTACCCTGGAGCAATGCAGCTGTCAAACATTGAACCTCTTCAGGGTGGTTTTGAACGATTGCAAGGAAGTAGTGGTGGTGGTGGCGATGGTTTGGCCAAGCCCGTCAGCCCGGAGATTATCAATGTCGAAACGAAACCGCAACACATTCTCGTTGCCACCTGTAGTGGTACCATGGATACGCACCCAGTGTTCATTCGGAGTCGACAGACCGATTCGTCACAGCACTTGTTCCTAGCAAGGCACCCACAGCAGGTTGTGTCCACCACCGCGCTGTCCAGTTTCGGTCAGATGTCTGGTAAGTGGCCAGCGATGGTTGTCATGTCCAACAACAATCCAGGCCAGGTCGTCACCAAGGTGATCATCACGAAAAACCCACTGACGAGTCAGCCGCAAGCCGTGCCGGCCCTTGGGAATACTATTTCCCCGAGCGGGTTCGCTATCGGGGATTCGGGGAATGCAGCCGCGTTACAGCAACAGGTGACTCCGACGAAAGCAATAACTGTATCACATTGTGGAGTTCTATCACCGCAGCGGATTATGACTGCACCAAGCACACCAACGAAGCAGATACTGCCATCAAACAAAATACCCATTTCACCAATGAAGACGCCACCAAAAATAACAATGATACCTATGTCCATGACAAAATCGCCTCAGAGACTAGGTGGACAGGTTGTAGCCATGGTGGCGCGGACTGTTGGCTCAAATGTGAATCGGACACCATCGATGTCAACAAATACTCAAGCATCAACAATTACAATGTCACCATCTAAGGTCATAATCAAGGGGCAGCAGGTGACAGTGGTAAGTTTTTTGCCTATACATGTATGTATCATGAACATTGTCAAATTTTTTCGTTGATTCCATTGAGATTTTTGCATTTTTCAGGTGTCTTTGGATCCAAATCCAAAAGTTGTATTTACTACTAGCATTTGCCAAAATTATTGTCTAATTGTTAAGTTCTTAAAGAATATGTTTGGTGATTTCTGGGCAGGAAACCTCACAATCCATGTCATTCAGCAATACTCCTGTGTGCCTAATAAATGTCCAAGCACATTTGTTTATCTACTAAAAAATTCTTCATAAATATGCCAACCATAACAATAGCTGTCACACACAGTTCATCAAAGACAAAGTTCAAACTGGTCATAGGTGGCTGTTTCCGGTATTTTAGATTTGACACCCTATACTATTATTTGGCACTATGGAAGAATGTGGACTAGGAAAACTATTGCCGTGGAAGCTACGCATTCCAAGATAACCTGGAAATTTATCACTGCACTGCAGTGGTGTATTTGCATCGTTCATCGTAGCTTTGGGACTGGGAATACCTGTGAAATTTCTGGGGCTTGGTTTGTTTTGGGGCAGATTTTGTTTAAATTTAAACACATGTTCCTGCATCTTGCAAACTGTAAGTACTGTTAGTTTTTTGGGTTAACTATTAGTATATTATATTGCTTAATTAATGCATGACTTAACTGAATTACATATGTACACAACTGATATGGTTAATTCTTACTGTAAAATACCAGTTATACAAGTAAACATGTCATTACACTTCTAATTCAACTAAGTGCTCATGTAAACTGGGCAGCATTGGATATCCAGTGTCACCTGGTAACAATTACAGCTGCCCAGCAGATGATGGTCAGACAGGTGGAGACAGATAAGGGATCATCTCAAAACAAGTTATCTCTCAATCATTTGATCATTTTAATGACATTGCCCTCTGTCAGAGTAAGAACCTGTCCTACAGTCATTCACAGTCAGCTGCGAAACAATGATCTCATAAAACTTAAGTGCTTTCCTTCATACTGTTAATGACTGAAACAATGTTGAGCAGTTCTGGTGCAAATCAGTGTTTTGTAATCACCCCTAGCCAGGCAGATGTATATTGGAAGGAGTGCTTGGGCTGTCCTGTAGTCCACTCATCTAGGTTAGCAAGCAATGAAAGACAGGTGATTTAACCAGACAATAGTGAAAGGAAAGGCATAAATTAGTAGACTGATACTCTGGTTGCTTATCTGTAATAAATCTCCATTCTTTGAGATAAGCAGTTATGGTTGTGTGCTGGTTACGGGTTATTAACCCTGTGTGTGTAACTTGTAAATTTATGTCATATATATATATATATATATATATATATATATATACATATATATATATATATATATATATATATATATATGTATCTGGAGACAACGTATGATTGCACATAAATGCTAACTGGAGGTAAAATGAAAATTACAGGTAATTGAGACTTTAATCAAGAGTAAACTGGAAACAAATGTTTGTGTAATGTAGATCTATGTAGTTTGAACTTAATCACCAACCATCTCTCTCTATATATATATATATATATATATATATATATATATATATATATATATATATATATATATATATATATGAGATGGCTTGGTGATTAAGTTCAAACTACATAGATCTACATTACACAAACATTTGTTTCCAGTTTACTCTTGATTAAAGTCTCAATTACCTGTAATTTTCATTTTACCTCCAGTTAGCATTTATGTGCAATCACTACGTTGTCTCCAGATACATTTTGTCTCCAAGCATTTGGCCATGCTCTCAGAACTTTTGTCCCCAGTTCTCTTTCATCAAGTCTTGAACCTATTATCCATTTGTCTCCATTTGTCCCATAATACTTCTCAGTTTGTTCTCAACCGCTGTCCCTCTGCTTATCAAGTTTTTTCAAGTGTTTTGACCCTAGTCTCCATTTGTCTACAATTTCAGTCAGTACTTCTCCGTTTGTTACCAACCTGTATTTGTCCCCATTCACCATTCCCGGTTTGTCCTCAGGCTCAGTTTGTCCCCAGTCTGTGTTTGCCCACACTGTACATACATAGCAGTACATTTGTCCCCATCTCTTTCTGTCTCTAATTTATGTTGGTCTCCAGTTTCTGTTTCTCCCCTGTTTGGTTTGTCCCCTAATTTGGTTTGTTCTCCCATTTTTGTTCCCAGTTTACTGTTTGTTCCCAATCACAAATAGTACAGTCCCTAGTCTCAGTTTATCCCCTGTCTCGGTCAGATAAGGGGTCAAATACATTGAAATATATTTAAATACTGTTGAGGGATTGAAATACAGTTACAAATACTTTTAAATGCAATTTAAATACAAATACATTGGAAAGTATTTCAAATACTTTTAATTTTCATAATATATTATATAGGTAAACAAAAATCAAATTATATATCAAGATATCTAGTTTATAGGCATAATTAGTTTTTTTCTCATAAAATGACGGACAGACCAGTGCTATGGAGTCCTGTTAGTGCTAACTACATAACAGTGATAATTATCACAGAAGTAAAGGTCATAATCTGTTATTTGTTAACCTATGAGGTGCATAATAAAATATGCCTATGTTCCCTCATAAGAGACAATGCTAATGACTGCTAGGATCTTGTAAGGAAGTGTAACAGCTCAACATGAAAGACAGCTTGGAGACAAAAATAGCGTGGTGCCAACTTGGAGCCTGACTAATAATATTGACCTATGGTGACAGTCAGGTGCTAATTCATCCGCAACAAACGTTGTTGTGGTCACTACACCCTTCTGCCAGGGCCACATGTGACACCTGCTGTCAGGTATCTTCAGTAATTAGCACAGTTGGGTGAAAGACACATGTATTAAAGTTGCAGTTAATAGGCATTTTGAAAGTTGAAAACAATTGGTTTTATGAAAGGTGATTTGCAGTGAATGTAATCAGTTTGGCGGGTATTACATGTGATATTGAAGCAGAAATATTGATACAGACAAATGACAATGTATTTGAAAAAGTATTTGAAAGTATTTTAAAATGTCAAATACTTTAGGAAAGTATTTAAATACAAATACTTTTAGTATAAATGTCAAATACAATTACAAATACTTTAAAATAAGTGTTTAAATATTTTCAAAAACAAATGTATTTTTACTCATGTCTGGTCTCGGTTTATCCTCAGTCGCATTTTCTCCAGGCCTCAATTTGTCCCCAGTCGCTGTTTGTCCCCATCTCAAATTGTCCCCACACCTGTGTCCCCAATATCAGCTTGTTGACCCAGACACCCAGTGCACAGTTGAACTCCTGGATTTGTGTTAACTGGTCTACTTTGTCATTGTTGTTTCATTCCCAGAGTACAGTTTCCACAAAGTTACAGTCTTACCCGTCAATGATAAGCAAGCCAGTCACTGGAAAGATAGCTACCACGCACTCAACGCTCACTTTGATTGAAAGTCTGAAGAATGAGTAGTCCTCAAATGTACACATACACAGTTGACTTGTTACTAAAGTTGGAAGTCAGCTGCAACGTTACCATAATAATGTCATTTACTGTACTAAGTACTAACAATAAATAAGGTGACCCAATGTGCTTGTTTAGCCGTACCTAAGCAAAGGGTTGCATCGATCAACAAGTGGTACAGACTACAGATATAACATTTGTAGTTTAAGTCATGAGTGTTTATTAGTCTTAAACCACTGTTCAAAGGAGTATACAGAGGGGCAAATATATACAGTAAAACAGTCATTGTCATTGACATTGTCTAACTCATGAATAAAAGATTTAAGAATACAATTTTACAGGCATATATAAAAATGTTAACATTCATTTGATGTGGCTTTTCAACTTCAGTATTGTCGCACTAATAAGTGTATAGTTTATGTAGTGTATTAGTAAATTAATGGATTGCCAGTAGTCACATTGCTTTATGCAGAGGCCCGTCCAGGTGTCCACACACCATTTGGATGGGTAAAACCCATTTGGATGGGTAGAAATATTACTGGATGGGTGGTGAACGGTAAAAACATAAGGAGCAAAAAATCTTCTAAAATCATAGATATTGTCAGTTACCAGTATGCTTTAAAATGTGTGTCACACGTGTGTTTGTAGTTTATTTCAGGTCGTCTTGACTGGCTTGTATAATTATTATATGTGGATTAGCATGCATGAATTTGTGACTGCAAAATTGTTTATCCTGCATAGAGCCCTGAGTCACTGCAAACATGTGATTTTTTATTTAGTTCTTTGGGCTATGAGTCCAACAGAGTTATGGCACCACTCTGTGTACTCCATCAGCTCTCATATGTCAGAAACAGTTCAGGATCTATTTTCTAATTTGATATATACATGTTAGGGCACTGCTACGATGCACAAGACATTTATATTGGATTAGATCTTTCTAAAGGGCAATAAAAGGCTCAAAAACTGGTACATTTTCAGTTTGCCTATTTTTTTTACAAATGAACCAACTTCTTCCCTTATTTTGCACACATCTTTGGGTAAAGAGGTAATACACAATACATTTGTAATTGGATGTTTCTAAGGGCACCTGTGGGCCTCAGACAAAAGCTAACCATTCACATTTGCCTGGTCCTTCCTAGCTTGACTTTTGTATTCGCAGACCTTAAAGGCTTGTGTATTTGCCTCTGGTTCTATCTGTCTACTGTTGGTGGACACTGACTAACCTGTGACCAGAACGCTATTAATGGCTAGCTGATGCTTATGTCCGCAGTACATTAGATCCATGTTACAATGAAAAGTTGCCAACAGTTCTACTTTAAAACTATCATTGTCCATTGGATAGGGTAACCTGAATGTTAATAAGGTAGAGTAGTTGAAATGTATGTTTTTATTCAAATAATTGTCATAACTAAGAAGGTAATTACAAATAATTACATTGTTGATAACATGTTGATAACATTTGCAAATAATTTTGTTTTTGCAACTTTTAGTTACACAAGTTCAGTGTACCTGTGACACTTAACAGACATTTGTTGTCCACAGGGTATGTAGCCAGAACAGTATCATTGCATAATATTGGCATATCAAACTTAAAGGGTAGCTGACAGGATAAGCTTTTCGAATTTTGGCTATTTTGCAAAGGCATGAATTCATGTTGTAGTGTCACACAAGAAATTTGTATTACAAATTTTGGTCAAATTCTGAAGGCACCTCTGTGCCACCCAAAATGCAATTTGTTATATGTGTGCCTATTTTGTTTCTCAAAAATTTATATTTTAACAAATTTTGTATTGATACTCCAAGTTATAATCACAAAATAGTCCAAAGGATTTCAGGGCCTCTTGGCCTATTTTTTAAAACAATCTCAATTGAGCCTCGCTCATTAATTATCTTCCATCACTAATGTGTACAATTTTAACATGTGTTGTTTTTGTCTGTGTAGACGAACATACCGGGTGTGTTAACACAACAACAACGGGTAGCAACCAGTATTCCTGTCGGCAGTCTGTCCACTGTCCAACCGTTGCCTGTGGCCGGCAGCAAGTTTCAGTATGTCCGTTTGGTCACCACGTCCACCACACAGTCACAGAGTGTCACAGGTTGGTTGTCTTCCATTTGTCCATAGCCATGCATACAAACTGTTGATAGGCTACAAGTGATTACTGATGTCTTAACCTTCGGTGACATTGTGCCGCCAATGTATTGTCATATGTCTGTTGCTAATGTTTGTGTATTGTGACTGTTATATGTGACTTGTTCTAACAAAATGAGTCGTATGTCAGTGAAGTTGATTTTGAAAAAAAACAGTATAAACATGCAACAATGATTTCTGATGAATTTGACTTTTTGTCACCAAAGTATACTTTGATATCTTTTCTCTCAATTAGCAATGCTTATTTCTATAGCCTTTTAGAAACACTATGTAACATTTCACGCATGAATTTCGTAAAGCAGAACCAATAAATCGCACTTGTTCGAGTCGCATTCATCGGGGTTTCCCTCAATGCATGGCAGACATATTTGGTACTACATGAAAGCCCAGAATGTCCTCTTTTGGATTCTTGTAGCAGGAATCCCCACTAACGTCAACTTTAGCCAATAGTAGCGCTTATGCGAGAGGCCTATCTAAACAAACGTCACTGGAAGCGGAGTGGGGCTGATAACAGGCCCCTGATTGGCTTAGAGCTGTGAGCGCAGGTGCAGTGCGCACTTGTTAATTGTAAACATGCGTGATCAATCGGGTCGCTGCTAGAAAACATTGCTAAATACTTAGATTATGTTTTATATTTATTCCAGTACCCAGTTAGCATGATATATTTCAACAACGAACATGACTTAGGAGTTTATATCGAAAGCCTCAAATGGAGTAATAGAAGCAAAACGGACGATTTTTGAATAGCGATGTATTCAATGTTCATGTTGTGTTTTCACCTTGCTGCTTCACTACTGTGTTGAGTTTGCTGACCACATGTAATGCTCACGTAATGCTCACTGTGTTGTGTGTTCACTCACCTCATTGTATGTTCACTATTATATGTTCACAGTGTTTTGTGTTCACTATGTTGTATGTTCACTGTGTTGTAAGTTCACTGAGTTATATGTTCACTGTGTGCATGAACTGCTTTGTGCGTTCACTGTGTTGTTCACTGTGTTGTGTGTTCACTATGTTGTGTGTTCACTGTATTGTGTGTTCACTATGTTGTGTATTCACTGTGTTGTGTGTTCACTATGTTGTGTGTTCACTGTACTGTGTGTTCACTGTACTGTGTGTTCACTGTGTTGTATATTCACTATGTTGTATATTCACTATGTTGTATATTCAGTGTTGTGCGTTCACTGTGTTGTATATTCACTGTGTTGTGTGTTCACTATGTTGTGTGTTCACTGTATTGTGTGTTCACTATGTTGTATATTCTGTGTGTTGTGTGTTCACTGTGTTGTTGTTCACTGTGTTGTTGTTCACTGTGTTGTGTATTCACTATGTTGTGTGTTCACTGTGTTGTGTGTTCACTATGTTGTATATTCACTGTATTGTGTGTTCACTATGTTGTGTGTTCACTGTATTGTGTGTTCACTATGTTGTATATTCACTGTATTGTGTGTTCACTATGTTGTGGGTTCACTGTATTGTGTGTTCACTATGTTGTATATTCACTGTATTGTGTGTTCACTATGTTGTGTGTTCACTGTATTGTGTGTTCACTATGTTGTGTGTTTGCAGTGAGTAAGCCAGCAACGATAGCGCCTGCGCCTGCAACGATCCGCCACATTGCCCCCGTGTCAGGATCACAGACGCCCCTCAAGATCGCCCTGTCCCAGACACAGCAGGTCAGTCCACGGTCCCACTGCATTCAGTCATCTTGTACACAGGAAAACTATTCCTTACTCTGCAGTTGAATGAGTTGTTTTTTAGTCCTTTGGGCTGAAAGTCCAACAGACTCATAGCATTATTCTGCATCTGCTGTCTGCCGGTAGCTCCCATCATTTTATTTTTTGTGCAATCAAAAATTTCTCTACGATAAGAATCTGTACCCACCATGTTGAACTAACATAACATGACATGACTGCCAAGACATTAACCTGGCTCCAGTAGTCACAATATCAATAGCTGCAATATTCATTAATATATGTTTATTATAAAAGGTCAAATACAGCAATACAATTCCCTCACGATACATGGTAGCAACCACCCATGCTTATGTAGCTTATGTATGTATATTGTGTCACTTTGTTGCAAATTTGCGTCATCACATTTTGAGTGTGACTCATGTGGAGTCCACGTGTCTGTCGTGTCGTAGTTGGTCGGCAAAGCGGGAGTGCCCGGTCAGTTACTGCAGGCCGGTGGTCAGCCCGTCCAGCGACTCATCCTTCCTGTCACGTCGCAGGTCGCCATCCGACCCAACATCATGCAGAACCAGGCGATGGCACAGATCCGACCGTCCGTCCCCGGCATGGCAACACAGCTCCCTCTGGCGGGCACATCCATTAACCTCCAGGGAATGCAAGGTTTCGCACTGCTGCCGGCGCAGTACGTCGCTCAGGTGGGTTGTAGCGATCTGTAGTTCTTTTATGTGTTTTCAGTTTGTTTGAGTAAGTAATATATTGGCCTTTAATATAAGCTGGTTGATGTTTGATACATGACTTTTTAAAGAACTACTTTGTATTTTAAGTTTTACTTACCGTAGGTGAGTAACAAACTAGGGCGTAAAGTAATAGTAGCTATATAATAATAATAAAAAAATTCTCTAGTGCTAATTCCTGCATAGCAGGTCGATGTATTGTACAAGCAATATAATACATGTATATTATTAAATAAATAAAACAATATAACTTATGCGTTATCAGATGCTTTCACATAGTGTTATCTAGACCTATTTCTACCATGTTCAGTTGGTCCACTGTTTCACTTTACACAAATATAACATGACATCAGAGGCATTGGTGCCGTTATCAGGACACTTACTTGAGTGAGATAGCATACAAATCGTGTGATGAATGAAGTGTAACAACCTTCCTGTGCCACAGATTCAGCAGCAGATTGTGCCCCAGCCACAACACGTGGACCAACCACGCCCAGAGAGTAGCTACGTGCCAATCGCAAGCACTGTCACAAGCAGCTCAGCAGCCAAGCAGACACTCAATGGGTAGGTGCATGGTGCTACCAGGGCACCCAGTCATCAGTACACTTGTCTTCCACAGGCTCAGTTCAGTTGGTGTGGGTGGAAATTTGATCATGTACGAAGGCCTAGATGGATGCCGTGTTGTAGGGATCCTTGCCTCTCTGTCTGTCTCGTGATGTTGTTTTGTCCACATGTGTTCTTTCCAGCTTAAACGCAAGCACACACGCATATACAACACACATGCACGCATGCACGCAGGCACATGAAGTAGCAGACAGGATGGCTGCTGCCACCATTACAATATTTTAATTTTAAATTCAACTTTAATTTCTGCCACTGGCAATAATTGCTTTCAGCAGATAATTTGTTTACATGCTCCACACTGGCGCCATCTGGGGAGAGGCTGACCACTTGATCTGACCACTGAAAAAAATGACTACTGATGTATATTTTAATACATCACCAAATGGTGAATCGGAGGCAAATAGGTTATAGTTTCGAAATTAATGTGGAAAGAAGTGAATGAACCTAGTTGCTTGGGTAATGGGTAGATTTACCCTGGTTCAAAGTTAGCACATTAATATATAGGTTGAAAATGAAATAAATCTGTGAACCACCTTAGAGGGCTCGCTAGCATACCTGCAAAATGTTAATACCATACTCTCTAAACTGACTGAAGATGTAGTCCAGTTGACAGAGACCGTGTTGCGTGATATAAATGTGTATATGTTTATGGTGTATAAGAGCACACGCCAGTGTTGTTGCTGTTTGATGCAGTTCTCTACCTACGGAGCCAGCAGGACATCGACCAAGGAAACCATGCAACTGCACCAAGTCACAGTGCCTCAAACTGCAAGTATCTCTGGCTCAAATTAACATTTCTTATGGCAGTATTTTATGCCGTGTCCTGATTACTTTAGACTTTAATACAATTTGTATAAGTTGTGGCAAAATTAGACCAGTGATCTGTACCGATAAACTTTTTCAAATTATTAAAAATCAGATGTAGGATTGCTGCTGTTGATTTTGTAAGAATATATTAAAATGTATTACTTATAGCTTGCAAAATACAAAGATGTCAATAAAATAAAGAATTGGTTGTTGTTGTTGTAGTTGGTAGTTAAATGTTGTTGTTGTAAAAGTACAATAAAATACATAATAATGTGATGGTTTTAAGATAATGTTTTACTATATTTATTATTTATCTTAAGAAAATTACAGCATTTTGTACATTAAGTACAATAAAAATAGCACCTTTTAATTTAAAAATACAAATTTGACTTTGATAGAGTGGTGTGTTGTCATCGAGTTGTGTATTTTCATTCAGTGGTATGTTATAATTGAGTGGTGTGTTGTTGTCAAATTGGGGATTTAGTTTTTTGTTGTCAATTTGGGAGAAAAAAAAATTTTGTGTTTGTCAATTTGATTTGATTTTGTTTAATCAATTTGATTTTAAGTTTTTTGTTTTTTTCTTTTTTATGTCTACGGTTACTGTTGTGTTATGTCTACAGTTACTGTTGTGTTACGTCTACAGTTACTGTTGTGTTACGTCTACAGTTACTGTTGTGTTATGTCTACAGTTACTGTTGTGTTATGTCTACAGTTACTGGTGTGTTACGTCTACAGTTACTGTTGTGTTATGTCTACAGTTACTGTTGTGTTACATCTACAGTTACTGTTGTGTTATGTCTACAGTTACTGTTGTGTTACATCTACAGTTACTGTTGTGTTATGTCTACAGTTACTGTTGTGTTACATCTACAGTTACTGTTGTGTTATGTCTACAGTTACTGGTGTGTTACGTCTACAGTTACTGTTGTGTTACGTCTACAGTTACTGTTGTGTTGTGTCTACAGTTACTGTTGTGTTGCATTTACAGTTACTGTTGTGTTATGTCTACAGTTACTGTTGTGTTCCATCTACAGTTACTAGTGTCGTTATGTCTATAGTTACTGTTGTCGTTATGTCTACAGTTACTGTTGTGTTATGTCTACAGTTACTGTCGTGTTATGTCTACAGTTACTGTCGTGTTATGTCTACAGTTACTGTCGTGTTATGTCTACAGTTACTGTCGTGTTATGTCTACAGTTACTGTTGTGTTATGTCTACAGTTACTGTTCGTGTTATGTCTACAGTTACTGTCGTGTTATGTCTACAGTTACTGTCGTGTTATGTCTACAGTTACTGTCGTGTTATGTCTACATTTACTGTCGTGTTATGTCTACAGTTACTGTTCTGTTATGTCTACAGTTACTGTTCGTGTTATGTCTACAGTTACTGTCGTGTTATGTCTACAGTTACTGTTCGTGTTATGTCTACAGTTACTGTTGTGTTATGTCTACAGTTACTGTTCTGTTATGTCTACAGTTACTGTCGTGTTATGTCTACAGTTACTGTTCTGTTATGTCTACAGTTACTGTCGTGTTATGTCTACAGTTACTGTCGTGTTATGTCTACAGTTACTGTCGTGTTATGTCTACAGTTAGTACATTATGTTGTGTTATGTCTACAGTTACTGTTCGTGTTATGTCTACAGTTACTGTTCTGTTATGTCTACAGTTACTGTCGTGTTATGTCTACAGTTACTGTCGTGTTATGTCTACAGTTACTGTCGTGTTATGTCTACAGTTACTGTCGTGTTATGTCTACAGTTACTGTCGTGTTATGTCTACAGTTACTGTCGTGTTATGTCTACAGTTACTGTCGTGTTATGTCTACAGTTACTGTCGTGTTATGTCTACAGTTACTGTCGTCTTATGTCTACAGTTACTGTTCTGTTATGTCTACAGTTACTGTCGTGTTATGTCTACAGTTACTGTTCTGTTATGTCTACAGTTACTGTTGTGTTATGTCTACAGTTACTGTTCTGTTATGTCTACAGTTACTGTCGTGTTATGTCTACAGTTACTGTCTGTTATGTCTAAGTTATGTCTACAGTTACTGTTCTGTTATGTCTACAGTTACTGTTGTGTTATGTCTACAGTTACTGTTCTGTTATGTCTACAGTTACTGTTCTGTTATGTCTACAGTTACTGTTCTGTTATGTCTACAGTTACTGTTGTGTTATGTCTACAGTTACTGTTCTGTTATGTCTACAGTTACTGTTGTGTTATGTCTACAATTACTGTTGTGTTATGTCTACAGTTACTGTTGTGTTATGTCTACAGTTACTGTGACTGCTTCGCAAATGGTGAGTTCTGCAGCAACTGTAACTGCACAAACTGTGCGAATAACTTGGACCACGAGGGAGAGCGGTCAAGGGCCATCAAGTCTTGTCTTGACCGCAACCCCATGGCCTTCCATCCAAAGATAGGTGAGTGTCCAGTAGGAGACTGATAACTATTTGTACATTGCCAAACATTGGCACACAATAAATTGTATCAAATTAACTAACAGATATTTTGTATGTTTCTCTTGGTTGTCATGTTAGATTCAGGTTCAACATGTTAACCATTTCAATCCTACATCCCTGATCTGCTGTGACCACTGAGTATGGATTCCCAGTGCAGCAAAGTTGACAACCTCCTTTCAAGTAAAGATTTGAGGACCAAATATGCATTTATGAATAGTAAAATGAGCTGTGTGATAACACAGAACACTGCTCTTGCTCCGATTTTATTCTGTAACTGTTATCATCACTGACATCCGAGTATCGATCAGAAATAATCCCACTGTCATGGTCAGTTTTGTTAAGTTTGCCAACATCGTCACAGTTTCGAACGTAATCATCTTCCATTATAGTTTCTTCACCAAAACTATCAAATAAGCCATCCCAAAACATATGATGGCAAATCACTGGTTTGCAGGTTTGCATAATCCATATTCAAAAACTGAGAAAATCTATAAACTACAATTAAATCAGCTTGGCTGTATACAACAAGTGGCTCCACACAGTGCATAATTATGAGGTAAAATGCTTGAATGGCCTACCACACCAAAGTGTTACAAGCGGAAGTGTCGCTAGAGGGACATTCCATACGGAAATGGTTAACATATATATGCACGTGTTGTGTAGTTTTGTCCAATGTTGCCTAAAATTCGCCTGTATGAATGTGATGTTACATAATCTGAAAAATGTTGTGAATGATGTTAGTAAACCACTGACCACAAGCAATACTTTGTGGACTAGTTATTGAAATCTCTGTTGTGTATATAATATGTAATAAATTGTTATGTTTGCTAGACTAGTCCTAGCTGGATATCCCAGCTTTGATGCGTTGTAGGTAAATGTTAAAGACTAGGTTTTATTGTGGTTAATTCTGTTTGGGAATAAGAGTTCATTTAATTGAATCAGTAATAATCCTATCTAATCTATTTTCTATAGCTATCTTGTAAGTGAAAATGTCATGAGTTTCCTCATATTCCACTACGATGTGACAGTGAATGGGTGTTTGGTGGCATTGTGTTACAGGCAAAGGGAGAAACGGAGAGGGAGAGAGGCGGCATAATAAAGGGTGCAACTGTAAACGATCTGGGTGCTTAAAAAACTACTGTGAATGTTACGAGGTAAGTGGGGTGAGGCGGGAAGGGGGCAACGCTGTTTTTTATGAACTAAAACAGGATTTTTTTGTATCTATAATGTTCTGTGTTCTCTAGATGTTATGTGCCATCATCATTCTGGACCTGTTTGTTCATTAGTCAAAGTAATTTTGTTGGTACAAATGTTATGTTAGGCAATGTCTTATCATTGTACGTCTCGATAAGCCCCTGGGAATTGACACTTTGTCTAAGCCTAAGAGATTGGGCTGGGATTGAGGGATAGCCACATCGTTTTGGTTTGCGCCTCCCAAGTGTTTGTGATGCGGAAATATTTTGTTTGGTAATTTATAATTTGTGTGTTTGCAGGCGAAGATTCTGTGTTCACACATGTGTAAGTGTGTAGGGTGTAAGAACTTTGAGGAGAGTCCTGACCGCAAGACACTCATGCATCTGGCCGATGCGGCAGAGGTGCGCGTACAACAACAGACGGCCGCCAAGACGAAGCTGTCGTCACAAATGCAGGACATACCAATGAGGAGTCTGCCGCCTTCTACTGGTGAACGGTAAGGGTCTAGTTGGTTTGCTAAGTTTGATTGAATAATGTTCATATTGGTTCAGTATGAATATGTGTTTGCTTGTGGAGTGACTGTGGATATCATACGTTTGTGTGGATGTGTATTTTTTGGATGATGTTTCAGCATTGCTTTTACATAAAGTTTGTGTTGTATGTATATTTGATAATGGGCAGTAAACTGCTGTACACATCTGTATGTGTTTGGTGATCTGTTGAAGATTGCCATACACGTTTGTGTGTGTTTAATGATGTGTTTGTGGTAGACTGCTTTACACATCTAAATATGTTTGATAGTGTGTCTACTGTATACTGCCATACACATATATATATATATGTTTGACAATGTGTTATCTGTGTACTGCCATACGCATCTGTGTGTGTTTGACAGTACATTTATTGTATACTGCCACACACATCTGTGTGTGTTTGGCCATACATGTATTGTATACTGCCCCACATACCTGTGTTTTATGATATATATTTACTGTTGACTGGTACACATTCGTGGTTATTTTAATGATATGTTTGTTGTAGCTGGTGTGTGTGTTTGACAGTGTGTCTGTTTGTGTGTATGTTTGACAGTGTGTCTGTTGGTGTGTGTGTTTGACAGTGTGTCTATTGGTGTGTGTGTTTGACAGTGTGTCTGTTGGTGTGTGTGTTTGACAGTGTGTCTGTTGGTGTGTGTGTTTGACAGTGTGTCTATTGGTGTGTGTGTTTGACAGTGTGTCTGTTGGTGTGTGTGTGTGTTTGATAGTGTGTCTGTTTGTGTGTATGTTTGACAGTGTGTCTGTTGGTGTGTGTGTTTGACAGTGTGTCTATTGGTGTGTGTGTTTGACAGTGTGTCTGTTGGTTTGTGTGTTTGACAGTGTGTCTATTGGTGTGTGTATGTTTGACAGTGTGTCTGTTGGTGTGTGTGTTTGACAGTGTGTCTGTTGGTGTGTGTGTTTGACAGTGTGTCTGTTGGTGTGTGTGTTTGACAGTGTGTCTATTGGTGTGTGTGTTTGACAGTGTGTCTGTTGGTGTGTGTATGTTTGACAGTGTGTCTGTTGGTGTGTGTGTTTGACAGTGTGTCTGTTGGTTTGTGTGTTTGACAGTGTGTCTATTGGTGTGTGTATGTTTGACAGTGTGTCTGTTGGTGTGTATGTTTGACAGTGTGTCTGTTGGTGTGTGTGTTTGACAGTGTGTCTGTTGGTGTGTGTGTTTGACAGTGTGTCTATTGGTGTGTGTGTTTGACAGTGTGTCTGTTGGTTTGTGTGTTTGACAGTGTGTCTATTGGTGTGTGTATGTTTGACAGTGTGTCTATTGGTGTGTGTGTTTGACAGTGTGTCTGTTGGTTTGTGTGTTTGACAGTGTGTCTATTGGTGTGTGTATGTTTGACAGTGTGTCTGTTGGTGTGTGTGTTTGACAGTGTGTCTGTTGGTGTGTGTATGTTTGACAGTGTGTCTATTGGTGTGTGTGTTTGACAGTGTGTCTATTGGTGTGTGTGTTTGACAGTGTGTCTATTGGTGTGTGTATGTTTGACAGTGTGTCTATTGGTGTGTGTGTTTGACAGTGTGTCTGTTGGTTTGTGTGTTTGACAGTGTGTCTATTGGTGTGTGTATGTTTGACAGTGTGTCTATTGGTGTGTGTGTTTGACAGTGTGTCTATTGGTGTGTGTGTTTGACAGTGTGTCTATTGGTGTGTGTATGTTTGACAGTGTGTCTATTGGTGTGTGTGTTTGACAGTGTGTCTATTGGTGTGTGTATGTTTGACAGTGTGTCTATTGGTGTGTGTATGTTTGACAGTGTGTCTGTTGGTGTGTATGTTTGACAGTGTGTCTATTGGTGTATGTGTTTGACAGTGTGTCTATTGGTGTGTGTATGTTTGACAGTGTGTCTATTGGTGTGTGTGTTTGACAGTGTGTCTATTGGTGTGTGTATGTTTGACAGTGTGTCTATTGGTGTGTGTGTTTGACAGTGTGTCTGTTGGTTTGTGTGTTTGACAGTGTGTCTATTGGTGTGTGTGTGTTTGACAGTGTGTCTGTTGGTGTGTGTGTTTGACAGTGTGTCTGTTGGTGTGTGTGTTTGACAGTGTGTCTGTTGGTGTGTGTGTTTGACAGTGTGTCTGTTGGTGTGTGTGTGTTTGACAGTGTGTCTGTTGGTGTGTGTTTGACAGTGTGTCTGTTGGTGTGTGTGTTTGACAGTGTGTCTGTTGGTGTGTGTGTTTGACAGTGTGTCTGTTGGTGTGTGTGTTTGACAGAATGTCTGTTGGTGTGTGTTTTTTGCAGTATTTCTGTTGGTGTGTGTGTTTGACAGTGTGTCTGTTGGTGTGTGTGTTTGACAGAATGTCTGTTGGTGTGTGTTTTTTGCAGTATTTCTGTTGGTGTGTGTGTTTGACAGTGTGTCTGTTGGTGTGTGTGTTTGACAGTGTGTCTGTTGGTGTGTGTGTTTGACAGTGTGTCTGTTGGTGTGTGTGTTTGACAGTGTGTGTGGTTTGTGTGTTTGACAGTGTGTCTGTTGGTGTGTGTGTTTGACAGTGTGTCTGTTGGTGTGTGTGTTTGACAGTGTGTCTGTTGGTGTGTGTGTTTGACAGAATGTCTGTTGGTGTGTGTTTTTTGCAGTATTTCTGTTGGTGTGTGTGTTTGACAGTGTGTCTGTTGGTGTGTGTGTTTGACAGTGTGTCTATTGGTGTGTGTGTTTGACAGTGTGTCTGTTGGTGTGTGTGTTTGACAGTGTGTCTGTTGGTGTGTGTGTTTGACAGAATGTCTGTTGGTGTGTGTTTTTTGCAGTATTTCTGTTGGTGTGTGTGTTTGACAGTGTGTCTGTTGGTGTGTGTGTTTGACAGTGTGTCTGTTGGTTTGTGTGTTTGACAGTGTGTCTGTTGGTGTGTGTGTTTGACAGTGTGTCTGTTGGTGTGTGTGTTTGACAGTGTCTGTTGGTGTGTGTGTTTGACAGTGTGTCTGTTGGTGTGTGTGTTTGACAGTGTGTCTGTTGGTGTGTGTGTTTGACAGTGTCTGTTGGTGTGTGTGTTTGACAGTGTGTCTGTTGGTGTGTATGTTTGACAGTGTCTGTTGGTGTGTGTGTTTGACAGTGTGTCTGTTGGTGTGTATGTTTGACAGTGTCTGTTGGTGTGTGTGTTTGACAGTGTGTCTGTTGGTGTGTGTGTTACAGTGTCTGTTGGTGTGTGTGTTTGACAGTGTGTCTGTTGGTGTGTATGTTTGACAGTGTCTGTTGGTGTGTGTGTTTGACAGTGTGTCTGTTGGTGTGTGTGTTTGACAGTGTGTCTGTTGGTGTGTATGTTTGACAGTGTGTCTGTTGGTGTGTATGTTTGACAGTGTCTGTTGGTGTGTGTGTTTGACAGTGTGTCTGTTGGTGTGTGTGTTTGACAGTGTCTGTTGGTGTGTGTTTGACAGTGTCTGTTGGTGTGTGTTTGACAGTGTGTCTGTTGGTGTGTGTGTTTGACAGTGTGTCTGTTGGTGTGTATGTTTGACAGTGTCTGTTGGTGTGTGTGTTTGACAGTGTGTCTGTTGGTGTGTGTGTTTGACAGTGTGTCTATTGGTGTGTGTGTTTGACAGTGTGTCTGTTGGTGTGTATGTTTGACAGTGTGTCTGTTGGTGTGTATGTTTGACAGTGTCTGTTGGTGTGTGTGTTTGACAGTGTGTCTGTTGGTGTGTGTGTTTGACAGTGTGTCTGTTGGTGTGTATGTTTGACAGTGTCTGTTGGTGTGTGTGTTTGACAGTGTGTCTGTTGGTGTGTGTGTTTGACAGTGTCTGTTGGTGTGTGTGTTTGACAGTGTGTCTGTTGGTGTGTGTGTTTGACAGTGTCTGTTGGTGTGTGTGTTTGACAGTGTGTCTGTTGGTGTGTGTGTTTGACAGTGTGTCTATTGGTGTGTGTGTTTGACAGTGTGTCTGTTGGTTTGTGTGTTTGACAGTGTGTCTATTGGTGTGTGTATGTTTGACAGTGTGTCTGTTGGTGTGTGTGTTTGACAGTGTGTCTGTTGGTTTGTGTGTTTGACAGTGTGTCTATTGGTGTGTGTATGTTTGACAGTGTGTCTATTGGTGTGTGTATGTTTGACAGTGTGTCTGTTGGTGTGTGTGTTTGACAGTGTGTCTGTTGGTGTGTGTGTTTGACAGTGTGTCTATTGGTGTGTGTGTTTGACAGTGTGTCTGTTGGTTTGTGTGTTTGACAGTGTGTCTATTGGTGTGTGTATGTTTGACAGTGTGTCTGTTGGTGTGTGTGTTTGACAGTGTGTCTGTTGGTGTGTGTATGTTTGACAGTGTGTCTATTGGTGTGTGTGTTTGACAGTGTGTCTGTTGGTTTGTGTGTTTGACAGTGTGTCTATTGGTGTGTGTATGTTTGACAGTGTGTCTGTTGGTGTGTGTGTTTGACAGTGTGTCTGTTGGTTTGTGTGTTTGACAGTGTGTCTATTGGTGTGTGTATGTTTGACAGTGTGTCTATTGGTGTGTGTGTTTGACAGTGTGTCTATTGGTGTGTGTGTTTGACAGTGTGTCTATTGGTGTGTGTATGTTTGACAGTGTGTCTGTTGGTGTGTGTTTGACAGTGTGTCTATTGGTGTGTGTATGTTTGACAGTGTGTCTATTGGTGTGTGTATGTTTGACAGTGTGTCTGTTGGTGTGTATGTTTGACAGTGTGTCTATTGGTGTGTGTGTTTGACAGTGTGTCTATTGGTGTGTGTATGTTTGACAGTGTGTCTATTGGTGTGTGTGTTTGACAGTGTGTCTATTGGTGTGTGTGTTTGACAGTGTGTCTATTGGTGTGTGTATGTTTGACAGTGTGTCTATTGGTGTGTGTGTTTGACAGTGTGTCTGTTGGTTTGTGTGTTTGACAGTGTGTCTATTGGTGTGTGTGTGTTTGACAGTGTGTCTGTTGGTGTGTGTGTTTGACAGTGTGTCTGTTGGTGTGTGTGTTTGACAGTGTGTCTGTTGGTGTGTGTGTTTGACAGTGTGTCTGTTGGTGTGTGTGTTTGACAGTGTGTCTGTTGGTGTGTGTTTGACAGTGTGTCTGTTGGTGTGTGTGTTTGACAGTGTGTCTGTTGGTGTGTGTGTTTGACAGTGTGTCTGTTGGTGTGTGTGTTTGACAGAATGTCTGTTGGTGTGTGTTTTTTGCAGTATTTCTGTTGGTGTGTGTGTTTGACAGTGTGTCTGTTGGTGTGTGTGTTTGACAGAATGTCTGTTGGTGTGTGTTTTTTGCAGTATTTCTGTTGGTGTGTGTGTTTGACAGTGTGTCTGTTGGTGTGTGTGTTTGACAGTGTGTCTGTTGGTGTGTGTGTTTGATGTGTCTGTTGGTGTGTGTGTTTGACAGTGTGTCTGTTGGTGTGTGTGTTTGACAGTGTGTCTGTTGGTGTGTGTGTTTGACAGTGTGTCTGTTGGTGTGTGTGTTTGACAGTGTGTCTGTTGGTGTGTGTGTTTGACAGAATGTCTGTTGGTGTGTGTTTTTTGCAGTATTTCTGTTGGTGTGTGTGTTTGACAGTGTGTCTGTTGGTGTGTGTGTGTGTGAGTGTGTCTGTTGGTGTGTGTTTGACAGTGTGTCTGTTGGTGTGTGTGTTTGACAGTGTGTCTGTTGGTGTGTGTTTTTTGCAGTATTTCTGTTGGTGTGTGTGTTTGACAGTGTGTCTGTTGGTGTGTGTGTTTGACAGTGTGTCTGTTGGTGTGTGTGTTTGACAGTGTGTCTGTTGGTGTGTGTGTTTGACAGTGTGTCTGTTGGTGTGTGTGTTTGACAGTGTGTCTGTTGGTGTGTGTGTGTTTGACAGTGTCTGTTGGTGTGTGTGTTTGACAGTGTGTCTGTTGGTGTGTGTGTTTGACAGTGTGTCTGTTGGTGTGTGTGTTTGACAGTGTCTGTTGGTGTGTGTGTTTGACAGTGTGTCTGTTGGTGTGTATGTTTGACAGTGTCTGTTGGTGTGTGTGTTTGACAGTGTGTCTGTTGGTGTGTATGTTTGACAGTGTCTGTTGGTGTGTGTGTTTGACAGTGTGTCTGTTGGTGTGTGTGTTTGACAGTGTCTGTTGGTGTGTGTGTTTGACAGTGTGTCTGTTGGTGTGTATGTTTGACAGTGTCTGTTGGTGTGTGTGTTTGACAGTGTGTCTGTTGGTGTGTGTGTTTGACAGTGTGTCTGTTGGTGTGTATGTTTGACAGTGTGTCTGTTGGTGTGTATGTTTGACAGTGTCTGTTGGTGTGTGTGTTTGACAGTGTGTCTGTTGGTGTGTGTTTGACAGTGTCTGTTGGTGTGTGTGTTTGACAGTGTCTGTTGGTGTGTGTGTTTGACAGTGTGTCTGTTGGTGTGTGTGTTTGACAGTGTGTCTGTTGGTGTGTATGTTTGACAGTGTCTGTTGGTGTGTGTGTTTGACAGTGTGTCTGTTGGTGTGTGTGTTTGACAGTGTGTCTATTGGTGTGTGTGTTTGACAGTGTGTCTGTTGGTGTGTATGTTTGACAGTGTGTCTGTTGGTGTGTATGTTTGACAGTGTCTGTTGGTGTGTGTGTTTGACAGTGTGTCTGTTGGTGTGTGTGTTTGACAGTGTGTCTGTTGGTGTGTATGTTTGACAGTGTCTGTTGGTGTGTGTGTTTGACAGTGTGTCTGTTGGTGTGTGTGTTTGACAGTGTCTGTTGGTGTGTATGTTTGACAGTGTCTGTTGGTGTGTGTGTTTGACAGTGTGTCTGTTGGTGTGTGTGTTTGACAGTGTGTCTGTTTGTGTGTGTGTTTGACAGTGTGTCTGTTGGTGTGTGTGTTTGACAGTGTGTCTGTTGGTGTGTATGTTTGACAGTGTCTGTTGGTGTGTGTGTTTGACAGTGTGTCTGTTGGTGTGTGTGTTTGACAGTGTCTGTTGGTGTGTATGTTTGACAGTGTCTGTTGGTGTGTGTGTTTGACAGTGTGTCTGTTGGTGTGTGTTTGACAGTGTGTCTGTTGGTGTGTGTGTTTGACAGTGTGTCTGTTGGTGTGTATGTTTGACAGTGTCTGTTGGTGTGTGTGTTTGACAGTGTGTCTGTTGGTGTGTGTGTGTTTGACAGTGTGTCTGTTGGTTTGTGTGTTTGACAGTGTCTGTTGGTGTGTGTGTTTGACAGTGTCTGTTGGTGTGTATGTTTGACAGTGTGTCTGTTGGTGTGTGTGTTTGACAGTGTGTCTGTTGGTGTGTATGTTTGACAGTGTCTGTTGGTGTGTGTGTTTGACAGTGTGTCTGTTGGTGTGTGTGTTTGACAGTGTCTGTTGGTGTGTGTGTTTGACAGTGTGTCTGTTGGTGTGTGTGTTTGACAGTGTGTCTGTTGGTGTGTGTGTTTGACAGTGTGTCTGTTGGTGTGTGTGTTTGACAGTGTGTCTGTTGGTGTGTGTGTTTGACAGTGTCTGTTGGTGTGTATGTTTGACAGTGTGTCTGTTGGTGTGTGTGTTTGACAGTGTGTCTGTTGGTGTGTGTGTTTGACAGTGTGTCTGTTGGTGTGTATGTTTGACAGTGTGTCTGTTGGTGTGTATGTTTGACAGTGTCTGTTGGTGTGTGTGTGTGTTTGACAGTGTGTCTGTTGGTGTGTGTGTGTGTTTGACAGTGTGTCTGTTGGTGTGTGTGTGTGTTTGACAGTGTGTCTGTTGGTGTGTGTGTTTGACAGTGTCTGTTGGTGTGTGTGTTTGACAGTGTCTGTTGGTGTGTATGTTTGACAGTGTGTCTGTTGGTGTGTGTGTTTGACAGTGTGTCTGTTGGTGTGTATGTTTGACAGTGTCTGTTGGTGTGTGTGTTTGACAGTGTGTCTGTTGGTGTGTGTGTTTGACAGTGTGTCTGTTGGTTTGTGTGTTTGACAGTGTCTGTTGGTGTGTGTGTTTGACAGTGTCTGTTGGTGTGTGTGTTTGACAGTGTCTGTTGGTGTGTATGTTTGACAGTGTGTCTGTTGGTGTGTGTGTTTGACAGTGTGTCTGTTGGTGTGTATGTTTGACAGTGTGTCTGTTGGTGTGTATGTTTGACAGTGTCTGTTGGTGTGTGTGTGTGTTTGACAGTGTGTCTGTTGGTGTGTGTGTGTGTTTGACAGTGTGTCTGTTGGTGTGTGTGTGTGTTTGACAGTGTGTCTGTTGGTTTGTGTGTTTGACAGTGTCTGTTGGTGTGTGTGTTTGACAGTGTCTGTTGGTGTGTATGTTTGACAGTGTGTCTGTTGGTGTGTGTGTTTGACAGTGTGTCTGTTGGTGTGTATGTTTGACAGTGTCTGTTGGTGTGTGTGTTTGACAGTGTGTCTGTTGGTGTGTGTGTTTGACAGTGTCTGTTGGTGTGTATGTTTGACAGTGTGTCTGTTGGTGTGTGTGTTTGACAGTGTCTGTTGGTGTGTGTGTTTGACAGTGTGTCTGTTGGTGTGTATGTTTGACAGTGTCTGTTGGTGTGTGTGTTTGACAGTGTGTCTGTTGGTGTGTGTTTGACAGTGTCTGTTGGTGTGTGTGTTTGACAGTGTGTCTGTTGGTGTGTATGTTTGACAGTGTGTCTGTTGGTGTGTGTGTTTGACAGTGTCTGTTGGTGTGTGTGTTTGACAGTGTGTCTGTTGGTGTGTGTGTTTGACAGTGTCTGTTGGTGTGTGTGTTTGACAGTGTCTGTTGGTGTGTGTGTTTGACAGTGTGTCTGTTGGTGTGTGTGTTTGACAGTGTCTGTTGGTGTGTATGTTTGACAGTGTGTCTGTTGGTGTGTATGTTTGACAGTGTGTCTGTTGGTGTGTATGTTTGACAGTGTGTCTGTTGGTGTGTGTGTTTGACAGTGTCTGTTGGTGTGTGTGTTTGACAGTGTCTGTTGGTGTGTGTGTTTGACAGTGTGTCTGTTGGTGTGTATGTTTGACAGTGTCTGTTGGTGTGTGTGTTTGACAGTGTGTCTGTTGGTGTGTGTGTTTGACAGTGTCTGTTGGTGTGTATGTTTGACAGTGTGTCTGTTGGTGTGTATGTTTGACAGTGTGTCTGTTGGTGTGTGTGTTTGACAGTGTGTCTGTTGGTGTGTGTGTTTGACAGTGTCTGTTGGTGTGTGTGTTTGACAGTGTGTCTGTTGGTGTGTGTGTTTGACAGTGTCTGTTGGTGTGTGTGTTTGACAGTGTGTCTATTGGTGTGTTGTAGACTGCCGTACACATTTGTGACGACAGACGTGGTGGAGGCGGCGTGTTCGTGTCTCCTGGCCCAGGCGGAGGAGGCGGAGCGGTTGCGCCACCCGGAGGTGGTGCAGGAGCGAATGGTGCTCGAGGAGTTTGGTCGCTGCATTATGCAGGTCATCGAATCAGCCAATAAAACGAGAGGTATGAAGACGGGTGGTTGCTAATTGTTGTGAATGTAGTGAAGATGTTCTCATTTTTCTTGAAACCGGATGAGGTTGTCCTTGATTTGACTTTTCCTTCGATCTCTGATCCCATTTTGTTGCTGTTGAAGTTTTGTGTGTTTCTGATTGTTATATCTGTTCCTCTGCGTTATTCGTTGAGTAGCCAATTTAGTCTCCTTATTTCAGCAATATTCACTGCTTATCGTTCATGCTCTCTGAATTATTAACATTGTGTTTAACTTTGCTCTATGCTGTACAAAAGTAACAAGTACGTAAAGTGTTGTTAAAACAATAACAGGTCAAAGTAGTCAAATTGTACTTTGTATTTTTACTGTGTTTACTCACTACATTTGCTGATCAACAATTTTATCTCAGCTATTTTGTCATTTAAAAAGACTATCAGTATGGCTTCATACTATTGATGATTTCATTTGATTACATCATCATGCTATGCTAACAAGAATTTGAGTGAGTAGAATGTAACTATACTGAATAATGTTAAGTAATTGTTAATTGTGATGACGTTTGTGTTCCAGCACCAAGTCCTGTACCATAGCTGTGACGCAGTCGGCTGTGTCTTGTCGCCTCACAGAGGGTCTCGACAACGCAGCTTGTACATATATTACATAATTTTAAGTTAACGGGGAGCCTGAGTGAATGAATGAGGACGGACGGATGTGAACCGCACAAGTGTGATATGCTTGGCAGGCTGGAGACAAACTCATTTTCTTATTTTCATGAAACACGTTTTTTATTGATAACCAAGGCAGAGCCTGTCACAACTCATAAACTGTGTAGATTGTGTGTGCGTAAGTACATGTGGTGGCTGGATACCCTTCTAAAGGCTGCTGTTTTATTCGTATTAAGCTTGCACCACTTTGCATTTTAACCCAGACATGTGTTGCAATCGCAACAAGAGCAGCTGGTGGTTTCAGCTGCCAGTTCCTCTATAAACATTGGTCAAACTCATTTCCTGACATCTGTTTTTGAAACGAGGCTGTCTGATCATCATCTTGAATACAATAATAAATATGTTACATTTTCTAACTCCAAAACCTTGCTTGCAGTTTGAAAGTTTACCTTAGAAAATGTCAAAATTGTAGACAGAACATTCAGCATGCATGCCAACCAGGAAGTACCTTTGAAATTAGCTAGTTCCCACTCATGGGACTGAAAAATGGGACAAAGTACAGCTGATTCATTCAACTTCCTGCTAATAATTACCAGTCGATTATGTCTGGGTAATGAAACAGACAGTTTCGCTTTCAATCTACATCCAGCTGGTTGGTGGCTGTTTTCAACACATTCAGAATATGCTTGTGTCCACTTCAGGCAGGTGACTGTTGTCGGAAGGTAACATACTGGAATAGGTTTTACTGCATTTGTATTAAAGATGTGTCTGTATTGGGCTTTATATTTGCCAGTTATCTCACATTGTACGTGTACTAATCACACCCCACAGTGTCCTACCACCAGGGGTGTCATCAGTTGACAATCCAGTATGGCATCTGGCGTTCAGTCAACCAATGAACAGATATTAATGTTTAATCTGGGGCATTTCTTTGTGCAAAAATCATTTAGCTCTATCATTCAAGTAAGTGATACTGTAGTATGCTGGTGACAATGTGGCACTTTGCAGAGATCACAAGAAATGTGGTCCATGTTGAAAACTGTCATAAAAAAGAGTTGGCTACACAATGTGTGTAAATACTGTGGGAATTCCTCACCATATTTGGTCAAACGTGTCAGATACAGCCTTAGCAGTTTTGTCCACTTGCTATGTACGTGTGATTTGTACTCTGTTAAACATTATATAGGTTTGATCCAACTTTCCGTCAATAAATATAGAAAAAGCACATGAATGTGCATTAAGTTGTATTTTTCAGGATATCTGATTCATGAGATATGGCCAACAAGTCGTTGGTATGATTTATATACTTTGGTTGTATTAACTCGTATTCTTGCAAACAACATGCAGTAAAATTTCATCTTCATTGTGTTATTCTCATATTCTTGCAGTTGTAAAATTGTAAATGTGTATACGTGTGTGTACATGTTAACACAAGTTAAATGCATTATAATGTAATGTGCATTCATGTAATAAGCAAGATTTTTGTTAAATTCACTTATTTTAACACACATTTTATAATAGGTTTTTAACATGCTGCTGTGAGAGGGATATTTTTCTATTCATCTCCCTGCATTAACTGGTTCAGTCAGAAAGTGCCACGGGATCTGTATGTAGTGTTCGATGCACAAAGTGTTGACAGTTATGGAATGTAGCAATAAGTGCGCCCCACGTGACTAGATGAGTCGCAGAGTTTGACGAAACTTGTATTTAGGGGGCGACACCGTAGTGTCGTCTTCTCGTAGTTGGTTCAGTATTCACGGTCAGCCTGCAGAAGGTGAAACTTGTCAGCCTTTTATCGAAGCATGTATCATAAGCAATGTTTCTATTTCAGGGTCAGTGTAATTTTAGCGAGCAGGTTGTATGTATGTGTATTGGCCGCAGCTCGATGTTTGCGACGTAGCTTGCTTTGTTCATAGGAGTGCCATCGTGTATTCTGTTCGATTGCTTTGTCGGCAGCGGCATTTCATTTATCCACATGTACATTATACCAGCTAATATACTATTAGTGTAAGAAATGCGTGTCGGCGTGTAACTTGTATATTGTATTGGGTGTATATGGACGGGTTATTTTCAGTTTGTACATTTGTATAATTTTTGTATAGTTTGTGTTTCTGCTGCATTTCTAGTAGGTGTGTGAGTGTCTACGTGTTACATGTGTTTCCCTCTCTAGTCTGGCGCTATCCCTTCTGCACTTCCAGATGTGTAGCTTCTAAACCCAGCCTCTGACACTGCCAGTGATAAGACGGGAAGATGTTATGCAAAACCTAAGCTAATCATATAACCCAAAGTGTAATCACAGTAGACTGACTGTAAAAGATTTGTTCTGTTTAATTCTTTTGGTTTACCTATATATGTGCTGTGTATAATCTTACACCAAACCCAATGAATTTATCATAGTTCCACTTGCTGATAAACGTAGGTTAACATGATGTTTTGTTCCATCCTACTTCAATAGTTTTGTACACCTGTGATAATTAATAAACTAGTTTCAGACTAATACTCCAGGATATTTTAATGGTTGTTATTAATTCTCGTAACCCAAGTAATAATCTGGTTCATTCACCGTCGGCGTTGTTTCAAATAGATATCCATAGTGATAGAATATAGCCGGTTTGATTATTTATAGATGACACTTTGGTGTAAAGTGTTCTGTTTTATAGACTGCTGTAATACCAGCGATATGTTAAGGTAAATGGAAGGTATCACTGGTCTGACATTATAAAGTGCATTTATCTGTTTTGACAGGCGTGTTAACATTGGGCAGTGCATCAATATGATGACAACTGCCTGTTATCTACATTTTGAAAAGTTGCAGTGATGTAATAGAATTGATTTATACAGTCAATGGTTGAATTTCTTTGTTTAATTTTTTACAATGGCAACACCAAGAAGGTGCCTGTAAAATATGCACCCAAGTGTTTACATCACTTGTTATGAAAACCGTGTTTATTGCTCAAACTTAGTTATTTATGTTTGGTAGAAAGTTTCTGTCAGATTAGGAAATGCGACATTTTCAAAATGAGTTTTCCAATCAGTATCACACATACTATTTGGCAATCGGTAATTTAACTGAATCAAGTTAATATTACATCATGAATATTTCAGTAATACTGTCTCTGTCTGTCTAGTTATTTGAAGAATAAAATGAATTTGAACAACTTTAATTTAAGGTTTAGTTAAAAACCGACTTCTATGTGGTATATATTCGAATGTATAAGGAGCATTTCTGCTATGCAATTGATAGAGCAGTTAGCAGCGACTAGGTTTGTTGTGTTGGTGTGTACTTTGCAGTATGCCTGACTGGTTTATGTACATAGATAGAACTATTCCAGTGTCAGTCGTGTATGTTTGTGTTGTTGGTCTGTCTTCACTCATATTGCCTCTGTACAAATTTGTTGATTTTAATAAATCCCAGTTAAAACTAGACCAGTGCTTTATCGTCTTTCTGAAATCTGGAGGTATCATGTATTTCATTTCCTATTTGTGGCAATGATACAGCCCTGTACCAGTTTTAGGTGCTCATTATTTTACATCTTTAATATATTCTTACAAACAATTATTCTGTCATCGACGTGCAGCGAAAAATAATCCAAGTTTCTGTATTTGTTGGCAGAAAATTGAAATACAAGTCAAACTAGGTTTAACACAACTATGTAATGTATTCATGATGGCAATGAAAGGACGGTGGTAATATCCTCAAGCAAATGTTGAGATGGAATAATAATTCACTTCAGTTGGCACAAGTTGCACAACAGGAGTTACCCTGGGTAGTCCTGGCATGTGGCCACAACGGTGTTAATATAAAATAATATGAAATATGTTTTGGTCTACGCATGTACAAGTATTAACAGAAGCGAATCATTTGCTACAAATATTGTGTAGATGTAGTTTATAAAAAAATTGAAGACAACAATCAAGTTTTCATGGAAAGGCTATGTCATGCTTACCTGTTCATTCCAGTCAGTTGGTCGCCAAACTGAGAATACCAGTCTACTTTACTGTAGCCAAAGGCAAAGATATTATTAAATAAATCACATATTTCGGTCAACCTGATCTTGGCATTAGATTGGTAAACATTTGTAAAGAGATAATCATAGTATTTGCACTTTTTGTTATATTGAATGAATGAATGAAATGTATTTCAAAAACACATTTTACATCATACAATGATACATGCACAATACAAATTGTTGAAAAAAGGGTAAACTAAACGACATTTTTTCTTTGAGACTCTGGTTGCTTTCTGAGTAAACTACTGACGCCAAGAATATTGATTCTGGTTGCCAACGATTAACATTTAGATTATTTCTTTTGGTTGCGTGAAATAAAACAAAATGCCTTATCATATTTCAATTTAATGTTCCCGTTTTGCAAGAAAAACTACTGTGTCGCCGTCTTGTGGCGTATAGGTGCAACTTTGTTTAGCATTTATCCGACAGGCGGCGACATTGTCGTTCTCCGATGTTATCGCAGATGGCGAGCGTTCGGCTCAAGATTATCCCAGATCTGTGCGAATACAATAACAGTGCACACATAATACGGTAGGTGTGTGTATACAACTTAGTCAGCGCGTCCAATAAGCGACTCTCATCATACTAAAACCCTTTTATGTTTGCCGTTGAAATGAGTTCGCTATCACAGTCTGCTTCCCCGGGATGTTGCGCTACTCTTCCTTCATCCTTGTCCAGCCTCTGACCCACTCCCAGTCATCTCGCCAGTACATCGTTAATACACAGCGCACAGGGCGGGAACTCGCAACGCCCCGGGGTACGGCTGTAGTGCCAGCCTGTTAGGCGGGTTGCCACAACTTCTCTGCGAGATACGAGATAGTCCCTGCCTGCCAGTTATGTATAAACACACAATATTACCTCATTGCCATCTGTGACTGATCAAATGCAAATTCCTAAAATAATACAAGTTACATATATATTTTTAGATAAAACAAATGCGTTTCACTATTTCTTATACGTGTGTTAGCCAAAGTATGTGATTAGAAATTATTTATCCAGCTGATCATGCCTATCTTCATAAACTCAGGAATTTGTGTGACACTGACAGGAGATACGAGATGGGGCTTGTTTACATATGCACCATCTAATTAATTAATAATTATGTAATAAGCCTGAGCAGAAGGGTATTCACCTTCACATAGTATCAAGTCCAAGCTTAATAGATACTGGGTAATGTGGGCATAGACTAGAGTTGACAGAAGTACTATGTCAAAGGTTAGTAGATAAGTACGAAGGCCCTGCGCACCTAATTAAGTAAGTACTACCCGGTACATATAGACTACAGTTGACAGTTATGTCAGTTACCGTGCATATACCAAACTACAACTCCAATTTAAAATAAATTTAACCTGATGTAGTGGAACGTAATCATTCATTCAAAACAAGGAAGCTTTGTGTTACTAAAAGGAGATACATTGCAATCATTCCACCACACCGTGATCTATCCACAGACAGTTATAGACCAAACATTCCAACTGGTGCTCACAGCTGACAGCTGTGTTTATAATGCTCCATGCAGCTAGTCAGTACAGATAATTTGTTTAATTCAGCCTATCAGTTATATTTAGTAAGATCTATTTGTGTTACAGCAGCAACAATAAACCCAAATTTATTATAATAATGTAGGCGTATAATGAATATAAATAATTATTATATATGTGTGTATGAAAAGTGGGGGCAGTGTTTTGTTGTAGAGCATCAAACTCATTTTATTATTAAGAACATATACCGGTACACATCAATAATTGGGAAACAAACAAGTTTGGTTTTAACTTTTTTAACCTATGTATTGGGGGACAGTTAGTGTTTTCTTGGGTTTAAGTTACTGTGTGATACAAAACTACATTGGCAGCAATTACCAGGTACATGTAACTTTAATGTTACCAAATTCAATGCACTATATTAGTAGAGGTGTAACCTCTGAATGATGTTTGTAAATTCATCATATTTTATAAAAAAAAGACTAATGTTTTTCAGGTGTTTGTTTTCAACATGTCAAACTGTGATAACGTGTTGGGGGACTTAGGTGGTCCAGTCAGATTTTGGTTACACGCAGTCGTCCCAATGTGTTTCACTAAGCGGACTCATTAAAAGAGAACAAAACTGGCAATAAATTGATAACTTCATGATAAGAAATATTGGTTGTGTGGAATGACCCATGAGCTATTAAATGTCTGATAAGTTGTGTAAAGTGTCAGTGAGTGTGTTGTCTTTCTTCTGGTTATTGTGTAGCTGTTAAATCAAGGCTATGCTAAGGACTACAGCGCAATAGACAGTAGCACAGTAGTTAGCACAGCACTGTCAATCAAGACATTATGGGATTCAATTCCCTTGTTACCATTCCAAAACTTAGGCAACTTCTGTTACTCTACCTTACTCTAGTTTGCCCAATTTGCAGTAGACATTGGTGGATATTTGTGTGAATTGTCTCCGCACAGTAATTGCAGCAGTGTTAAATACTCACTAGATGAGTCTTGTTTGTGTATAACAGTATAAGTGACCATGAGACTCCCAGGGAGCAAGTACTTTGAGTAGACCTGAAACTTGATACTGCACTATTCAAGAAGGTAGAAATACCCACTAGTCCGCAAGTCGGTAAACTAATAAAGATAAGTAGTAAACCTGCCTATATAATAACTACCAGGTAGTCTGGTTGTCTAGTAACAGTCAATGTGTCATCCACCCCACCCTACAGAGTCAGTCAAGCTTTTATAGTCACAATGACCCTTAACTAATAAACAGGCCCAGATGTAACTGAATCCCAGATCATTAAGACAGATTATTTGTTGCCAGTGAACTAGTCATTTCTGATATTTTCTTAGGCCACTGGGTACAAACCGTTCTGGGTCTGGGTATTATTTATAAGATTAGCAGTTCTTTGATGTGTATAATTTTCTAAAATGCGATACTTTTCTTTCCATTAAAATAATCCAGCAGAGCAGGTTTCATAACACCGTAATATGAAGTCAGTTTTCGGAATGATTATGGAAAATTCATAATGTGGCTAAGGGTGCCCTGTATCTAGGAGGGACACAGGGTGGTACTACTGGTCAATGAGCACAATTGGCCTCCTTTTCAATTGCATAGATCATATCTTCTGTTCTTCATTAATTACTATTGTTATTTCTTTATTATTAGTTTGTTACCTTTATGAACATTGCATTATTATTTTACTCAGGTTGCAAAACATAGTTGTTGTTTAAAAAATTGAAACAACTTAAATTTGGGTTGTTTTTATATTTTGCTGGACTAGTAAACCTTTTGGCAGACTAGCAAATTTCTGTCTTTATCAGTCCCGCTGTCTTGTAAAATTAATGCCAAAATTCTGAGGACTAAGCATTCACTTGTTTTGCTATTATGGTGAGAATAATGTAGTTTGTAGACACACTTTCTGTCCTGTTCCCACAGTCTGCTCTACAGATGTGATTCAGACTTGGACCGGAACTGGGCATGGATTACAGGGTAATGAAACACATCCTGACCGCAAGTTGCTCACCTAAATATGTCTGTATTAGTGACAATCGTACTGTGGGAATCAGCCTCTGATTGAGTCCAGATAAATGACACCTAGCCCACCTACACAGTGGGATGGTCAGTCAGTCTGTGATCATCTGTAAAATCCAGGTGTTACATACGTATAATCATAGCTTTATGTAGAGACCCGTCCACCCGTCATTTGGATGGGTAAAAACGAATATGGACGGGTAGAAATATGGTGGACGAGAAAAAAAATGAAGGAGCAAAAAAAAGAATCTTACAGACTTGACTAAGATAACTTCAAAAAATGTGGCAGTAAATATTGACCAAAGACAGGGCAAAGGCCAGCTAATTATGCCTTGTCAAATGATGTATGCCAGTGTAGTTTGAGTTATTCAAGACTGAATAGTGGTAGCATAGCCATCTGTTAAATTTAATGACACTAGATAATTATTCAAATTGGGTATTGATTACATTTAATCTCTGAATCTCTCATCTAATTGTTCATTAATTACAATTAGCTGTAGTAGGTTCTCAATTATAAAGGCAGTATTACTAATGGAATAATAAGTTATATGTATATATATATATATATATATATATATATAATATATATATATATATATATATATATGTGTGTATCTAATCATATATATATACAGTGTATTATATGACTTTTTTGTGTGATCATTGCTAGATTTTGGTATGGTATACATAGGTTTTAACCAGTGTTCCTGCCATGACAGTTTCTTCTGGAATGACCTGTTCCGACGGGTCCTAACTAAAATGTAACACCTGTCCCAGGGTTCCAGCTGTGGTATCTGCCTATACACAATGAAACGCCGCCATCTGCCTAGCATACATGTACCTGTAGGGCTTCATGAGGTTGTTTGGCTCCTGGAGTCATTCCAGTTGGCAAGTTGGCGACCTTGTGGTTTTTTGTGATGTCCTCTTTCCCACTGTCAGGGAGGTTTACAGGTACTTATTCCTCCGGGGTAGACAGGTGTAACCATTTGGAGCCAGCAGGGATAGTTGGCATCAGTTGTTAAGAGAGTCAATGAGACTCCATGTTTCTTCTGATGACACCTCATTTGTCCCTGGGTAGGTGTCTGTTGTGATTCCCTTATTTTAAATGATGATAATTCCAATGTTAATGTTATCAGTGTTAATGATCCATCAATGTGCATATATGTATAATGCCCTATTGAATTGTATTGGTCTGCAAAAGGTGATCATATATGCCTCTGTTAGTTCAAAAATATTTGTATAAAAGTTACTAAAGCATATCACATTGCTTTTGAATCTGGCATGGAGATGTTAGATTGTGGTCGGTCAAAATAGTGACATGAGAGGCTTACTAATTGGAGGATGGACTCCCAAATTTGTCAGTGGACTCCAGTCATAATACTCGCAAGGTACAAATATGCACACATCTATCACAAGACAGGATTTGAATTAAAAAATGCCTTAAATTCAATTTGCATCACATTGTAAACAATACTCCACAATTAGTTCTGGAATTTTTTTACAGTTTACATAGGTTTGTGTATTACTTAAAAAATTACCTCTTACAAAATATGAAAATGCATATACATTATATAATATTGTTACATATGTCAGTTAAGTCTTCAAGGTCATTAAAATTTTAATATATGGATATGATGCAAAGAATTTTTTTATGCATTTATGGATTGCCAATTATTTCTACTTGTACTACAGACAAGCATGGCACTACACATGCATCAGAGATAGTTTCACTTAATTAAATATGTAATTACTACTGTGATAGCAACTTCTCAGTCTTAACAGGATATACCCCAGGTACCCGGTGCTTAAACACTGTATTTATGATTGCACATTCAGTGGATAGTGCTAGTGTCGTGCTACATACAGGTGCAGAATTTGTAAAACATCCTCAACTGATCAGATTAAACCCACATTGCACTGTGAACAAGGATTTATGTTTGTTTAGTATTTAATGATTTGTTAATTAAATACTTTGACTTTAATATCTGGTATAAATTCTAAAACCAACGTCCAATGGTGATACAAAAATATAAGCATTATTTTGCTTCTCGGGGATAGTTGATGAACACATTTTTAACCTGGCATGCAAGTAAGCATTAAAACATATAATACCCCACACCCGTAAAGAGTTTGACTTAGGTTAATTTTTTTTAAATTAGTGGGACCAGAAGTGAACACAGTTAACATGATTGTCATCAGAAGCAACATGCATCACATGACAAATGATCAGTGAAGCTCTTGACTTGTCCACAGTCCAACGAACTGAGGCACATCTCATATTTAATGCATAAATGGCAATAGATCGACATCAATATTGATGAGCTGAGTAAGTGGTTGGACACAGAGTTGATTGGTAGGTCATTGCGTGACTGCTGCCGCACATTTGTAGTTCTGTCAGGTGTCATAGGGAGGTTGCCAACTCATTGCCCAGAGTTGGCAGAGTAGTAATTTGTAAAATGAAGTCTGCGGTCTAGGATGTGGAAAAGTTAAACATCAAAGGCATTATTGCCAGTCAATCTTGTTTTGTAATTGGATGTTTTGTATGTGAATGTGTTGCAGGTGGAATCTTTCAAATGGCGAACAAAACACAATTTGACAGGCAGTGAACATTCAACATGCATGTTGTAGTTGTAAGAATGTAATATTAAATGAAAAAATAAAACATAGGAGCTTGCGCCCTTGCCTTAATGTGTTCTGTCAGCAGGTTTCATTCTAAGGTAAGCCTGTAGTTATTTTCAGCCACTGATGAATAACAAGTATTCCTGCTTTATTTTTTTCAATATATATTTTTAAAGTTTTAAATAAATACAGTTTATATTAGAGGTAATTCCACCTGGAGTTAGTTGCTCAAATAGAGAGAGTACACCAATCTTGTTTCCATTAGTTTAAGGCGTAGATGAGGTGTCTGGTTTTCTATGACTTAGCCCTGTGGGTACTACCCTGGGTAAACCCTACACTGCATCAGGTGCCAAACAAGTTGAAAGAAATTGGCCTTGTATCAAACCAAAGCCGTTTCAGTTCAATCCCTGACAGGGGACTGAGAGAGTCTCAGTGCATCCCACAGTCTCCTCCAGGTCTGCAGTGTGACAGTGCACAGCACCACTCCCTCTCATGCCTTTATGAAGGGTACAGTTTTACCTGTCCAAACTCCAAAATGTCCAGGTAGATGTGTGTGTCTTCATGCATGTGTTCACACCAACCAGTCTAAATGTATACATAGTACACGATGTAACGCTTTTGTGCACCTCAGATTTCTGCCACTTATTTCCATTTATCCGTCCTATCCAATTTTTATGCTGTCAAAACAAACTACATGTCCAAAGTATGCATTGACATGTCTATTTAAAGCTATAGTTGGATGTATATTCAATATGTCTTCAATATATTACTATAAAACTCTTAAGAGTTCATTACTCTCGTCTTGTTCTCTCCTATGTGAAAGTGCATTGCTCCAGTCTTGGTCTCCAGTGTGAAAGTGCATTGATCCATTCTTGGTCTACAATGTGACTGAAAATGCATTACTCTACTCTTGGTATCCAGTGTGAAAGTACATTGCTCCACTCTTGTTCTCTAATGTGAAAGTGCATTGCTCCATTCTTGGTCTATACAGTGTGAAAGTGCATTGCTCCACTCTTGGTCTCCAATGTGAAAGTGCATTGTTCCACTTTTGGTCTCCAATGTGAAAGTGCATTGTTCCACTTTTGGTCTCCAATGTGAAAGTGCATTGTTCCACTTTTGGTGTCCAGTATGAAAGTGCATTGCTTCACGTTTGGGTTTCAATGTTGCTCCACTCTTGGTGTCAAGCCTGAAAGTGCATTGATCCACTCTTGGTCTCCAATGTGAAAGTGCATTTCTCCACTCTTTTTCTCTAATGTGAAAGTGCATTGCTCCACTCTTTTTTCTCTAATGTGAAACTCCATTGCTCCACTCTTGGTCTCTACAGAGTGAAAGTGCATTGCTCCACTCTTGGTCTTCAGGGGTGAACATATATTACTCCACTCTTGGTTTTCAATATAAGTGTGCACTATTCCACTCCGGGTCTCTAACATGAGTGTGCATTTGTTTCATTTCTGCTCACTCGTCTTGTGCACTGCTTACTCCAGGTTCAGGTTTCTTACACACAGTGCACTCACAGTGTATTCCATTACTCTGTGTTTCTTAACACACCAGTGCACTATTCCACTCTGTGCACTGCTGATTCCTGAACGGTGCACTCTGTCACTGCTCCACTCTGTCTCCCACATGAGAGGTGACAGCACAAAGCAGACATTACACTTTAAGTAGGGTTCTTTTACTGCTGGCTACTCTACAGAGTTGGCAATGACATGGTGAACAGTGCAGGAAGGTATTATTGATACCAGTAGTTGGCATTTAGTGTCTTCTAGACCTAGACCTGTCAGATAACTGCATGTAAACATATAAACAGAGGAGATAAAAGGACAGGCTTCTCTATTCTCTATCTTCCTTCTGATGCACCTAACAGAAAAGTGCTGTCCTTGAAAGGCCAACAGGGAAGTTGTTTGGGAGGAGGGAGTAAGGAGTAGGGAAGACTCCTGGAGTGAAACATAAACACAAGTGTCCTAGTGGAACATAAGTGTCTGTACACATCATTTCACAGTTGGGCCAGTGGGAGATATGCCAGGAATTGGCCTGGTTTTTGACACTGCATAATTGCCATGGCAATTAGGTGGTCAGTAGGGGCTAATACATAATTGTTATGGTATGCGATGATGTCACTCCTGCTGGAGGTGCCTAACATCTTAAACCAATGTTGTCACTTTGTTGTTGAATACTATTTATTTTATAACATTTTCAATATTAGAATAATATATTAGAAATTGTCAGATTGTGTCTAATAATATCAAAACATTCCCATTGTCCAGCATTTGAATGTTTTGTCAACAGAATGTTTAAATTGCATATAAAACTTAATAGTAAAGACCAGCTCCAACAGAGGCAGGGAGCTAATGACAAGTCCCTGGAATAGCTCTGTCCTCACATGACTGTCCTGTTTTAAGGCAGTGGTAGATTGGTTGGTCTACAAAATATCATTTAACCATACCATAAAGAAAATATATGTTCTACATGTGTTACTAGTACTTCTTGGTCACATAATCATACTACAGTACAACAAAGTACAGCTAAATATACATCCACAAATATGGCTGTGTCTGTTATGAGAGACGGCCAAAATATTTGTATTTGAAACCCAAATTTGGTGTATGTTGACTTGCTTCTTTAGAAGTAGTTTACACCCCCAATCCATTGTCCACCAATTGATTTGTTTACAGTGGTGCCATCTGGAGAGTAAGTCATCAATCAGTTTTTTAGGGAGGACAAAAGGATAAATGCATTTAGCATAATCTGAGATATGACGTAAATTTTGTTTTTTTTCATTTCAAATTGTTCATACCTGGAAACTGCATTTCGTTTGGGGATAAATTTTATTATGACGCTTATCAGTCAGGGCACATATCTTGTGGCTAGTGATAGGTTAAGTAGACAGCAACAACCTAGAACAAAGTCCTGGCAAACAAATGCCTGATAATGTGATAACAGAATATGGGTACCCTGCACCATTGATCCTAGATACTCTTCTTAACAACGTATACCTACAAATTACCTATCCTTTGAAATTGTATACACAGAATTCTTCTGTAGAATTTAGTTACAATTTACATGGTAGAGATATAAACCATATCGTACGTTTTGTAATTGTTTTGTTCAGAAGCAGGCATTTGGAAATAACACTTTGAAAAGAACACGGATTTGTTATATATACACATATTTTAACCCATTAGTGAAATGTTAGCAACTTTGTACAACTGTGTTAACATATGCAAATGAGTCATTGTTTTCAGGTTAAAAAAACAGGCTGTAAAACAATGAAATGTCATATACTTTTTAATATAAACTCCTACTTGTGTGAGTGTGCATGTATAGTTGCATACATGTGCAAACAACAGTGTATATGGTGGGTGTGTATGGGCATACATGCATATGTAGTATGTGTATACATCTGCATATATGTGTGCGTGCGTGCTTGTGTGTGCATGCATTCATAAGTGTGCATTCTGGTCCAAGTTCCACAGCTGGGCTCTGCCCTGTCTCATCCCTCTTCCCACACACAGGGATGGCCACTTCTTCCCACTAATGACTTCCATGTGTGGACTTAGCCTATGTTTCCCAACTGCAGGGGAGGGGTGTCACTGCTGAATCACTGTCACTGCTCTCTCAACTAGATTCTTATGAAATGCGGAAAACTAACCAGACCTTTCCAGAAACCATTCTTAGTCAGACAGAAGATTTGAAGACTGGGTCATATATGCTCTGGCATAAACAAAAGAAACCTTCTATTGTACACGAGCAGACAGCCAGACACTGATGGGGACATGAATCTGCTCATCAATTAAGTCCATTGAAGCTGGCAAAGTTCAATGCCAGCCTCAACTCACAATGGCTCAGTTAACAGCCAGCTAGACTACTGCTGGAAGGTGGGCTGTTTGTGATAATGACACAGGTCAGACTGAGGTCCCATTTGGCAAACAGTATTTATTTAGGTGCTGTCACCACTTCCATCCAGACCTTGTAGATTCAGCCTGGAGCCAGTTTCATCTGCACCAGCCACACACACAGCCAAGGAACAGAACCTGGTCCCCCAAGCAACAGGAGAAGAATATTGCAAAGGATGTATGTAGCAAACGATTAATCACAAATGTTTACGTCAGAAATCACCTTGTCTGTGACTCTGGGTCACTACCTGGAATCACCTCCTCGATCAAAGTGTGATGCTGAACTAGATCAGTTGTACTTCAGGCCAGGTGTGTGAGAGGTGGAGGTCAGGAGGTGGTCCACTTCAGAAGCACCTGAAGGTAGGGACGCCAGACCTCTGCAGTAACAGGCAACAACATTGAGGAGGGAATAGTTCCATTAGAATGGAAAGAAGCAAACATTATACCATTATTTAAAAAAGGTTCGAGAAACAAGTCAGAGAACTATAGACCATGAGTTTAACATCGGTGATTTGTAAACTATTAGAAAGACTAATTAAAGATCACCTGGTTGATTTTCTTGTTAAAAATAAATTGATAAACCCATCTCAACATGGGTTTTTAAAAGCGAGGTCATGCTTAACAAATATGTTATGTTTTTTGGAAGATGTCACAAAGTGGCTAGATGAGGGATCACCAGTAGATATAATCTACTTAATTTAAAAAAAAAGCCTTTGACAAAGTGCCACACCAAAGACTACTACTTAAAGTAAAGGCCCATGGCATAGGAAATGGAATGATCAACTGGATAGAAAAATGGCTTATTGATAGAAGACAAAGAGTAGTAATTGATGGGGAGGTTTCAAACTGGAAAGCGGTTTTGAGTGGAGTACTGCAGGGATCAGTACTGGGACCTATTTTATTCTTAATATATATCAATGATTTGGATGATGACATAACAAGCAAGGTGTTGAAGTTTGCGGACAACACAAAATGTTTAGGAAAATTAAAAGTGATGCAGATAGACAGCATTTACAAAATGATCTTAACAAGTTGATAGAATGGTCTGAGAAGTGGCAAATGCTGTTTAATTTTGGAAAGTGTAAGTGCCTTCACACAGGACATGGGAATGAAGATGCACCATATACAATGGGTGGTACTGTACTAAATACTACCTTAAAGGAAAAGGACTTAGGGTTAACTATTAGTGCTGACATGAAGGTATCAGAGCAGTGTGGAATTGCAGCAGCGAAGGGAAACCAAATTCTTGGATTAATTAGGCGAAATATAGTGTACAAAGAAAAAGAACTAATAATACCGCTGTATAAAACAATAGTTAGGCCTCACTTAGAATATTGTATACAAGCATGGAGGCCATATCGCAAGAAGGATATTGATATGCTAGAAAGAGTACAAAGGAGAGCAACCAAAATGATACAAAAACTCAGGAATATTAGTTATGAAATGCGTCTAAAAGAATGTGGTTTAACAACACTAGAAACCAGAAGATTGAGAGGAGATCAGATTGAGGTGTTTAAAATATTGAATGGATATGAAAATATTGACAGAAATATTTTTTCACAGTCAAGGAAGAGAGAAGGACTAGAGGACATGGAGTTACATTAGCAAAGAAGCAGTGTAGACTAGATATTAGAAAATTTTCATTTTCACAAAGAACAGTAAACGAATGGAACAGATTATCAGCTGATTGTGTAGGTGCTAGTAGTGTTAATATATTTAAAAATAAAATCGACATATACCTAAGACGGGCGGGATATACTTAGATAGATAGGTTGGACTCTCGATAAGCCAAATGGCTTCCTAGTCCACCTGCCATCTAGAGTTGAATCTCTAGGTGGCAATTTTGTTAAATCTTGTTAAACTGTTTACTGTTTGAATGGTTTGTTTAGAATCTGTGAATAGTGTTTTGGGCTTGACGATCATTGATGAATTAGCTAACCCATTTCTGGACATTTCAGCTTTGATGGATTATCTACATATTTGTACCTTTCTAATCTGATCACTCACTAGATGTCAGCTTCCTCTACCACCATTGATAAGTTTTGGGCCAGTTTAAATGCAAATTTAATAGGCCTAAGGCTTAGCTTTTGTTCATTGAGTCAGTACTGACATAGGAACTGGCGCCTTTTCTGTAGCTGCAATCAATGCTGCTTCCTCTTAGTGTCAGCTAGAAATCTGCTGTCATTTATAAACTTACATTTCTAACCTTGTTTATTCACCATAGTTTCCTGGTATATCAGTTCTTGTTGACAACGTATATATATCATTTTATTGGCTATCCATTTTGAGATTGACCTGTGGTGTTGAGATTGACCTGCGGTCAATCTCCCTTTCAACAGCGCTCTCACAAAATTGAAATTAAATACGAAGAGCTTGTACGAGGAATCACAGGTATGGGCTCAGCTTCTAAGTTACACCAGGAAGATATCGACAACACAATCCATTTTCTATGGGGAGGTCCATATTTTATAACAAAATGTTGACCCCCAGAGAATTAATATGGGCTCGGGGTCCATTTTGTGTGGGAGGTTCATATTCTGTGAGATGTTTAAAAAATGGACCCCTATAGATTATGGACCCAGAGTCCATTTTCTATGGTCCATTTTCGTTGAGGTCTGTATTCTATATGACACTGGTAGTAAGCATATGGACTGGTCAGTAGTGAACTGGACACTTTGAACTAGTTCCTCTGAGTATTGTCTATGTGATTCATCACCAGTTGTTTAAACCAGAGTGGTGGGTCCTAAGATAAATTGTTATACAGTTGCACATGTGAAACACAATTTATAGTGTCTTGTTCACAGGGTGCTTTCTACTGCTTTATGTCACGGTGTTGTAAATATACTTTGTGGAAACATCAACAGACGTGTGTATACACCTATAAAAAATTGAACATTACATAGTGAGCTTACTGAAGATTTGTGACTTGACAGGCTTGACTTAAATCAAGACTGTGAGTTCAACACATTCAAAAGGTATAATATTTGGTTTTCTTCAAGCAATATTTGTGATTACACAACTAATAATTTCTACTCACATCAACGTTTTAATTACTACCGGTAGTTGTGTAATCATAAATATTGCTTGAATAACATACTTCATTTAAAATGTTTAATTTTTTATTTAAACAGTGTTTAAAACTCGATATAATGTTGTGCCTGTGAAATATTTATATTGTAAATAAAACAATAATTTAAATAACGCCATTAATTTTATGAGTAATGGCCAGCCATTACGCATATTCATGTTGTTCTGACTTCTGAATGTTCCCATACAATGAAGATCTGTTTCTGTGAACTTCCCGCTAATAATTACTTCCATTAGCATGTTAGGATAATTTGACTAATGGACCTGACAACCTTGCTTTGATGAAATATTTTATGATGTCGTTGCACTTTTGAAACTGTTCCCTTCAATTGGTGCAGCTGACGTGAGCTGACACTTTGTGCTGTTATTGAAAGAGTCAGGGAATAAAGTCTCACGCATGAAACTGATGTATACCCCTGTAGTTTACACAGAGACATAAAATGAACTTTTTTCAGCGGCTGCCCAGAAGCCAGGATGTAATTTGTTTCTGTCTAAATGTCCTAAATCTTCCCATTTCCTTTTCAACAACAGGTGTGGGATCTAAAACAGTTTCGTTAAGTTGCTGAGTTTCTTTGAAGTGGTTTTTCTTTTATTAGTTTTAGAAACCTTTTTGCAGTAGACATTTTGAACTTGTTTCTTTTAGAAAATACTCTTTTTTATTAGTTTTCTGTTAGAAAGTACTTTTAGACATGATCATGCAATAGGCTTTATTGATTATCACTTTATAGTAATTTATTGTTATTATTATATTCAAAACTGGGCATGCATCTTATAATACGCAGTGGCAATACATGTGTGTAATTCTGTTGTCACATTGAATTTGGACAATTGTGCCCAATATACTTAAGATGGGGGGGGGCAGGACCACAAAGTGCTGTTGTGTACATTGTATTTATCAGAAAAACTAAAAAAAAATATGCACTTCTGTTACATGCTAAAATTAATTGTCCCAAAAAGTGAGTGACTGTTTATTCCATCTGTCAGGCTGCTTTCAAAACGTTTCACCAGTTGTAGGGTGATATGGAGCTTCACGGTCTTTGTTTATGCAGAAAGACATTTGGCAATTTAAAACGACCACTTTCCAGACTTCACATCCAACATTGTTGTCATCGTGTGGAGGGCTCTTTGATGTTCCCTTGAAGTGATGACATTTAATCCTGGACAGAAGGGTGTTTGGAGTTGTGGAAAAACTACAGCAAAACAACCCTGGGGTGGTCTTTAAACTAGTTTTCTGTTTAGGCCGCTACCATTCAGCACAGCTGGTTTATTCCTAGGCCCATTTGGGTGAACAGAGTGATGGGTGGTGTCACATTTCACCAGTAGGTGGTACTGCTGTTTGCAATGTTCATAGCAAATACAACGACAAAATATTAAATTAATTTGAAATGACAGAATTAGTTATGCATTTATAATGCGAGAAATATTACAAGTTTTCACTATTAAACTAGAAAGCATATTAATAAAAAAATCAAAAAAATCTATAGTGTCGTGACTACTGGGGTATAGGATTGTGCCTACTTTTCACATTGGTAGATTGGTTTCCAATGTATGGTGGGATAATCTAGGGGGGTGTCATATAGAATATTGACCCGGGGGTAAAGTGACCCGTGGGTCACTATTCTATATAGAATAATGACCCCCGGGTCACTTTTCCATAGAATTTCAGTTATAGAAAAATGACCCACCCTATAGAAAAATGACCCACCCCCATATTTTATGGATATATATTTGAAATAATGATTTTGATAATAATGTTAAATTACAGCACATTTTTTTTCTGTTAGAAAATGTCATTGATATTAAAAAAGCCATCCAATTATTTTATTCTTTGGCAAGAGAGTCGGTATATCCTATTATTTGGTGAACTTGGTAGTAAATCTCAACTGGTTTAGCATTTGCAGTTGACTAGATGAGGTAAACGGTTCACCAGGTTCACGGGTCAATATACTATACCATAGAAATATGACCCCCCACTGTAAAATATTTATTCGGATGGATATTTACTGTAATGCTTGTACGAATCATACACCACCACATAACCTTATAAATTGCCAAATATTTTTATAACATTGACTATTATGAGCCATGGGTCAATATACTATGCCATAGAAATATGCCCCCCCCCCACCTTGTTTCATTTATGTAAAGCAGTTAGCAGAATGTTTCCCATGGAATTGGACACAAAATAAAATACTGGTGTTGGTGCAAGTGTCAACAAAATATGCCAATTGAACATTGTCAGTTTAAAAAGGAGATCTTTAATTGGAAAACAGTATTATGGCATAACAATAATATTATTAATGTATCAATCAAAGTGGAATGTTGCATAAAAATCAACAAAACATTACTCTCAATGTGATTACTACTCAAATACATACACAAAATAAAGATCCATAAAGAAACAAGGGGTGGGTCATTTTTCCATAGGGGGGTCAATTTTCTATTATAGTATTTTGACCCCCGGGTCACTTTTCTACACGGGTCAATATACTATCTGACAGGGGCATTATTTGCTGTATGGGATTATGTTGGGATTTGTCACTGCTGCTAATCAGGCGAACATTGGCAAGCTGTGGTCTTCATTAGTGCAGAGACAAACCCTAACACGGCCCATATTTCACAGCAGACTTGGCAGTTGAATTGGTTCGTTAATGACAAGCTCAAGATCTACTGCACTTGGTAACAAGGGGAGACAGGGATTTCTCCCAATCATGGGAGACGGCTGTTGGAGACAGGTTCCTCTCTTCCCACCCTGACACCTCCTGCTAGCTGGGTGATAAAGAGGAGCAGACTGATTGCCTCCTAATTGGTCATTAGGCTGGCATTCTCTGTGACAGCAGAGATCAGGTTGAAGGGGCTGGTGCCAGATGGTTGGATTCCTGGTTATCAGGATCCTTCACATGTGTGGGAACTCACTTGTGTGTGCTTACATGTGATTTACTCTACCTCAAATATGAGTTCAGGTCGTATAATAGGATACAGTCAAACCTAATTTTAAGGCCACCTGAGAAATGCACTCACTTCACAATTAAGGTCACCCTAAGTGTAGGACAGTTGTCCAGTGGATAGTTGCCCAGTGGACTTGGCTAGTAAGCAAATGAAACAGTGGACATTTGCTCAGTGCAAATCAAATTCCATAAATGTAATCTTAATCCCAACCCTAAACCTAACCCTCATTCTAACCGTAGTCCAAACCCTCCCATTAACCCTTGTCCAAATGTATACATTTCATGATTTTATTGTATTTATGGATTTTTTTCACTGGGCAACTGTCCGCAGTTTTATTTGACCACTGGGCTGGGCAACTGTCCAGTGGGCAACTGTCCGTACCCCCAAAATATTAAAAAATTAATATTAAAAAATCACAATACAGTCGCCTTCCTAGTCAGATTACTTTGGTCCTGTCTTGAGGATGGCGCAAGTGTAAAATATACAGCAATTGATAAAGTGTTAAAGTTGAGCATTGAGCAGTTTCTCTAGTAGTTTAGAGAATGTAGGAGAAGCGAAATCAGCCTGTAGTTGGTAATGTTTTTTTCACGAGATTTGAATTGAGAGATTAGCTGTTTTTATGTGGGAAACACCAGTTTTAAATGACAGATTATTTGCATCATAGGTTTGCACACAGTGACATTTTTGACAAGACTCGTATCACAATCAGCTGAACAATTATAACCACTAATAGTACAGTGCATTCTTCTGTACTGTCCATAGAATCTCTTTCCTACCAGTGGGTGCAACAATAGTGAATGTTCATTGCATTTCTCCATGTACAGTGTAGCCAAGAACTGACACATGCCTGGTGGAGTTTCAGTGTTCTGTTAACTCCATTCCAGTGCGGTAAAATGTGTAGTTAACAGTTTTGCTATTGTAGGCCTATCATTGATGATGACACCATTGTTATCATATTGAATTAAGTGGAGTTTTTTTCCATGATTTTAATTAAGATTTTCTAAGGCAAGGTTAAATTGTGTGGGTGCTCTGACAATAATAATTCTAGTTAGTGAACCGTAAAACAATTGCTAGTTTATTCCTCTATGATTTGTTTGTCAGTTCGGTTTTAATTGGTATACGTGGGAACATCCAGTGCACACTAAAACATTATCTGGGTAAACAGGGTATATTGGGATTTCCTAATCTGATATATCAGTCATTGACTAAATCTAATCTTGAATAAATCCGATATTATCTTGCATAAATCAGACTGTTTAATTATCTCTGGGTAGACTCAACACAAAGTTTTTATGTCACAAAACACCTCCTAGGGTAGACCTTGTAGAAGTTGGCCAAAATCTGTGACAGATGAAACTATTTATTAGACTGATTTGCCATCATGGATCTCCTAAACTCCTAAAAAATTTCCTGGGTGCATTTGTGTGAAAACAAAGGTTAACTGGTCTTTCATCCAGAATCATCCTACCATACCAGTGGTGGTAATTATTAGCAGGAATCAGGCTTTTATTGAATGGGAATGTGGGGATGCACTTACATACACATTTGCTTATAATTATGCCAACATACATGTACACGTGTATGTGTCAACATACATGTACACCTATATGTGTCAACATACATGTACACCTGTGTGTGTCAACATACATGTACACCTATATGTGTCAACATACATGTACACCTGTACGTGTCAACATACACATACACCTGTACGTGTCAACATACACGTACACCTGTATGTGTCAACATACATGTGCACCTGTACATGTCAACATACATGTGCACCTGTACATGTCAACATACATGCACACCTGTACGTGTCAACATACATGTACACATGTACATGTCAACATACATGTACACCTGTATGTGTCAACATACAAGTACACCTGTATGCGTATATTAAAACCACCTGATACATTCCCCTCCTGGCACACAATTGAAAAATTAAGAGCACCTTGGGAATTGTAATTGATACTATTACATGTATTGACATGTTTCAGCTGCACTGGTGTGTACAGGCTGCATGGTACACTCTAGCAATATCTAATCTTATCAGATTATTGTCATGCAATTGTTTGGTGATGCTGGTCAATGTCAGCAACAGCTGCACCAACAAAATATACCTTTAACCAACACTTGTCTGTGTGTTAGTTCCCACGTGCCAGTTTATCGAGTTTGTCTGTTACTCTCAACAACAAATATTTCTCTGTGAACATTCGCAGAATGAATTGATAATTTACAGTTCATTCCCCGTGGCATTGAGTCAGACAATCAATGGGACACAGTACAAATACAACAGTAGTTCCAAGAAAACCAGCTATATTATTCAGGTATCAAATACCGTGAAAGTTTTTTAATTACTCAAACACCATGTTGTGGCAGGGTTTCAGTTGGCAAGTCTGGCTGGCACATTGTCGCATTCCAGTGAAGGAGAGTTGAGCTGAGTATTCGTTGGCAAGCGTTCGACACAAGAGCATCTTGTGTTTGTTTCCGTGCTCTCATCAGTTGGCTGTAGAAACTTGTATCTGATATAACAGTGCATATGAAGGTCTTTGAACAGCTTTATTGTACTAATTCCAGTGGTGCTGAATACTTCCCGGAGAAATCAACGTGGTGTCAGAATGCACAGGCATGTTGACTGTTGAAGCATGGCGTAATTCAACCAACTCTACAGAACGGATTCTGCGATATGTAAGAATGATATATTTTGTTTTGTTATAATGTGTTAGGTCATGTGAAAATAATTCCTGGATTCTTGTTAGGACTTTGTCAAAACTATTAATGACTGATGTAGTTTGTATTGATATTGTTCGCTGGTGGAGGTGTTACCTGCTGGCAAAGATACTATTTTCCTCAACAATCAACAACATATGTATACCATGAGTATCTGTCATAAACGGTAAATCCCAAAATCACATTTTACTTATTGTGCAAGAATGTGTACACCAGGGGTGTATAGAGCAATTACATGTATTATGTGACAAGTAAAAAATTTAGTTTTACAGCACATATTTGTAATGGGCATGCTGACGAGAAATTTAGATTTTTATGTGGTATTTATTTTTCTATATTCAATGTTGTCAGTTGTAGATTCAATCAGAGTAGAATATGTAACAGATGTTCTGTTGCCTAGAATGAGAGTAAAACTTTGTGGGAGCATCAGTGATACAAACTGTCAGCTGTATGAAATCTCATACCCAGAAATCATAAAAACATCAGTGCTTCATAGATGTTTATCATCAAAAACCCTGTGCATTGTTTACTGATACAAAGCTACAAGTAACTCTATTCACATGCCAACTCAGTTTCTGTGACAGAATGATGGATGTCTATTTTCACATTTTTTCAATGTTTCTACTTGACGGCTCCTTTAAATTAGGACCACCCAACTTCCATTTCACTCATCAAGCTTCCAGTTGCACTTCCGTTGATTGCTGTTCTTGGCAAGTCAGCCTACACGGGGCTCACTACACCAAGTGGTGAGTTCTCATTTAAATTGAGACTATCGTAGGCGTTTATTAACAGCGCATTAGCTCAGTGACTTGAGCACTGGGCCCTCAATTAAGACCCGGGTTCCAAACCTGTACTGTCATGTCAGATATCAATTGGGCAATTTTATTCACTCTGTATGAATGAGTAACTAGCTATAGACAGTGGTGGATTTATGTGAGTGAATAATTGTCATGCATTAATTTCCGCATGGTTGAAATCTTCCTAGAAAAATAGAGATAGTGTTCAATTGAACAGGTCTGGTAGGGAGTCAAGTGTAGCAATTACAAGTTTTTAGAATGTTATACTTACAATTTAAACATTTTGAAAGAATAAGTTTAAAATTGTAAATACTGTGCAAATGCAGTTTGGCAGGCAATGTTGTTTCCATATATTTATTCTAGTATACAACAATATACACCTTGTATCAGTACAAAGAAATGTTAAATTGGGAATTTATTTTGTCACCTTAAAGGGACCAACGTTTAATCAGACAATTTGATGGTAGAGTATAAATGACACCTCATGTAACACACTGACAGCCCAAATGTCCTTCAGTTAATTTGTTATCATTTCACTGTTTTTTTATTATAAATAACATCCTTGGCTTCCAGTGTATTTATTTATGAACAGCTGTCAATCATTTCAAATACAAAACCATGAGTCATTCACACAGTCAAGTGACGGGTGTACCATCAGTGCTCATGCCAGGTGGAGTTTAAACTTAATATGTGCCTGAAAGCTCTATCACTTCTTTAGAATGTTGTTCATTGAAATATTTCAGTTCTTATGATCTTAGAGTAGAGCGCAATGGTTCAGGGGTAGAGCTTCAGACTCTCGACTACGAGAACCCAGGTTCAAACCCTGTGCTGCGGTGTTCAAACCTTGGGCAAGTTTTTTCACTCTACATTGCTCCCATTTACTCAGCTGTATAAATGAGTACCTGGCTATAGACAATGGTGGATATGTGTACAAGCAGCCTTTGTGCATTAATTGTAGCATATGGCTGGATGCTTCCCAGAGAAGCCGAGATGGTGTCTGAGTGAACAGGTCTGTCAGGGAAGTAAAGTGTAAAGCGCTTTGAATGGTCCTGATGACTGGATACTGCGCTATATAAGAATTGCCTTTATGTATGGTCGTTTATTACACTGTATATGCCCATGTGTTGGTGTGTGTGTATGTGTGTGTGTGTGTGTGTGTGTGTGTGTGTGTGTGTGTGTGTGTGTGTGTGTGTGGTATGTGGGTGTGTGTATGTGTGTGTGTGTGTGTGTGTGCGTACGTGCGTGCGTGCGTGCGTGCGTAGCGTGCGTGCGTGCATGCATGTGTGCATGCGTGTAATGTCTAAAGCCACAGGACTAACAATCTACATGGTATGCATTTTATGGGCCACTGAAAATTAGTAGCGCTCATCAAAGACCTAATTTATTAAAATAAAACATAAACTACTGAGCAACCTGACAATCTACAATGATGTACCTTCACCCCCTGACAAAACCATCCACACGGTTATTTTTTCAGACACATTTTCAGGGAATCTCAGTAAACATAATCCTGATTCCCTTGAACAGAACACCCTCAGTTCAAAACGTCTTTTACCAACTGATATAGCAGAACAAGTGTTTTAAATTTGCATATAATAAAATTATATATATATATATATATATATATATATATATATATATATATATATATATATATATATATATATATACATATATATATATATATATATTTAATCTGTATATATATATATATATATATATATATTTAATATGTATGTATGTATATATATATATATATATATATATATATTATATATATATTTTTATATATATATATATAAAATAGTGTGTCAGTAGTTTGTCCCTGTCTACACACTAAGTGAAGGTAATAACTAGTATTGTCTCCAGGAGTTTTGTCCAGACAGTGTTTATCTGGATGGTTTTGTCAGGAGTTACATTATGTCCTGTGTGTGTACAATTAACCCAGTTCTGTCCACTTGAGCCTGAAGACATATTGGAAGAAGGTTGTAAAACTATTTTTATTGACAAACTGCTGAATCATCCTGATTACATCCTTGTTAGCTAGGGCCAGAGGTCATTGTGCTGTGCTACACATGGTGGGTGATACCCCAGGTTGATCATCTCTGAAAACCTTGGACATGAGCTATAAAATTATAACAGGTGACTTCGCCAGTCACTACTGCATCAGCCGTGGGAACAGTGTAAATTCCAATATAAAGACTATTCACATCCTAAACATTGTATTACCTACAAGAGCAGCGTATGGCTGATATCACACAAAGTTATATTATATGACCGGACGCCATCCACACTGCTTCATTTGCTGACGTTAAAAGAAGAGTGTTTGAAAGCAATGTGTGAGGGGTAAGTGAAAGCTGGTACTATTGTAATCAGCGACAGTGACCTCTGTGCACAAGGATGTCTTATAAAATTAACTATAATGGTATTAACAAGTGGCTTTGGTTAAATAGAAACACTCTATTGAAAACATATCTGCCATTAATAATTAACTGCATTATAATTTAAGACTGTAGGCCACCATTTGATATCAGCTGACCATAAGAGCTAATGTGACCTTTGACCTTGTTGACTTGCTTCCTCCAAACCCAACACTTACAAGGGTTTAGTAGTCTTACCCCAGGACTCTGCACTCACAGGGTTGGCTATAGTGCCCTGGCACTTGAAACTGATAAGTAATCTGTCTGTTATTGAGTGGGGGTGTCAGGCTCCACCCAACTGATGGAGACTATCAAAATCACAATAAACATTAATCCAGTTTCTTCCATACATTTCCCATAACATGGGAACATTTCACTGGCAGTTTTTCCCATGTTTCCATCAGATATGGTTTATGCTGTTATCTATGTTTTGTTACTTTGTGTCTTGGTTAATTATTGGATTTGAAACATTACAGATATTTTAGAGGTATCAGTTGCACAGACTCTAGTTTTTCAGTTGAAATTGTTAATTAAATACATATAATAATAGAGGTTTTTTGTTGAAGCTTAAATATTTCATTACATATAATAGCCAATGGAATTGTAGATAACAAATACAAAAACAATCGGTATAAATGTATGTAATTCTGAAGAATTGTGTAAAAATCTTTGTTTCTTGCAGGAAATATTTGTATCTTCTTATAATTATTTAATGGTTGCATTTGTGATGGTGGAGAGAGTGTTCACTTATATTTTAGCCTCACCCATTGCTGCGTATAGCAATTTCCACTGCAGAACTAATGTCAAACATGACATGAATGATGTATTTTTTATCACTTGATTTTATTTTGGTTCTAACCATTTCTTTTGTCAGCAGGTTTTATTTGGTTAATTGTTGAATACATTACTTTGACAACGAGCTAGCACTGCCAGAAATGAATATATTATTTTCTGCATGAACCGTAAAGATCTTAACATACAATTCCATAGTTATGGAAGGGTGAGTTATTGGTCTTGGCAGGAAGACAGTATTAGGTTCACCTTAGTGATGGAGATTATTTACTTGGCTGTCCACCTACACATCTCAGATGGCCTGTTTTGACAACATAGCCTGGCATCTGTCAATAACCTGTTAATGTCGGTGACATCAGCCTCATCACCTGATGAAATGCAGTATGACATGCAAATGTCTCCAATATTGGACAAAACTAGATTTACGTATCTTTTGCAGTCACAGGTGTATATGGATGGATACACATCATATTATTATACCTCTAGAGCCAGTTGTCATGGTGACATCGAAGCTATGAATATGAAAACTTCAGACAATAAGGAGTTACATTTTTCACTCTTGAAACATTTTCTCATAGGTATTTGTAATCGACACAAGGGCGGAGGTCAATTCAAAAAGAATTGGAGTTGATCAATTCCAATTCAATTCCGGAATTGTAGCGGGAATTTGAATTGAAAGATGTCGAACAAAAGGAATTGAATTGGAATTGAAAGATTTTGAACTGAATTGGAATTGAAAGATTTTGAATTGAATTGGAATTGAATAAAAAGAATTGAGCATCTGATATTGTTGTGGTGCTGCAAAGGATATTTTACAGACAGTTGGGAGTATTGCTGTGCAGGCAATGGTGTTTAATGACCAAAAAAGTTGGACAATGAAGCTGCTGGTCAAACATTACCCAGCAATTAATCAGTGGATGAAACTGGTGAATGGGAAGTCAATTAGACTTGTCCTACTGCCTTGTGTGAATGAGTGCTGGCTGGAGACTGCTTCGAGGAACCACTTTGACATATTTAAAATTTTCAAAATTGACTCACATTTGGAAGAGCCAGTTATGACTTGTTTTGCAGCAACAATTACCCCCACCTGGTGTTCCACTAACATTTTCAGCTAATTTGTTTAAGATTAAAATATACGTAAAATGGCTGTACTGGCCAGGGTTGTTCCCATAACAGTCCCTGGGAATATAGATGGCCTCTCTTTTTCTACGGGGACCCTTTGTAACTATTGTAAACATAGTACCCACATCAAAGACGGCTTACAGACTATAACATAACAAAGTCAGTAAGTAGCCCTCTTAAATTGCAATATTTATTATCGTTAGAAGATCATGTAAAAAAGGTTCCTAGTCTAGACACTGGCAACTTTCTTACAACCTAACACAAACTAACACAAACTGTAATGTGAGACCAAGTGGTGTTTTTCCCATAAATTTGGCATTGTGAAGTCACAACTGATGTATTTTACAGCAACGAATACTTTTTATTTAAATGATGAAATGTTAAGAAATGAGGGATGGAATGTGCAGTGTAGTCATCGAGTTGAAAAACAATAACATAATTTACTAAAACAACAATAAATAAAAGATTATAAATACACATTAAGATTAAAATTGCCCCATCTAAATGAGTAAATAGGGTGAAACTTCAACAGAATTTACATGGATGTCCAATATGTCCTCTTCTGTGATAGATGGATAATTAATTTGAATGATAGATTTTCTATAAATTTTCTCAGCCCTTGAAGCATAAATGAATCAACCTCAATAGCAAAATATGTGAAAATTACAACTTCTTTAAAAAAATCCATCCAAATCTGATACACCTCAATTTTGTAATCTCATGACGGATACTTTGGTAAGTTCTGCTGAATAGCCTCGGTGGGAATACACAAGTGACAAACGTAATATTCATTGCTATGTTATGAACGATTTAATGCAGTAATACATTCAACATCCACTGTATCAAATTGTCGTAATGGAAATGCTGGAAACAATTCAAACATTAAGCTAAAATCTGATAATAAATCACACATAAGGCAAGATAAGCAAGTTTCCCTGTCCTGCCTTCAGACCAGAGCTAGCCAATTGGCAGGGGAGTGGCTGGACATCTGCCCCTCCCCCAGCACCCCCACCCCCACCCCACCCCCTACCTGCCTGGCCACCAGTGACTCCAGCAGTGGTTTTCTCCCCCCAGTCTGACTACTACTGTCTACTGTCTGCTGCTACCCCAGCTGGGTGGATCAGAGATAATCCCTCATGTAACAAGCCAGTCAGGTGATAATCCATGTCCCTGGCTGTGTTGTTGGATGTACACAGTTGTGCTGGAGGTTTTACACTTGTTGTGGTGAGCGTGGATGCGGTATTCGCGTGGTTGCGGTAGTGGCGATGCTGCGGCTACACAGAAGGTGAGTGTGTGGTGCCAGTGAGCCAGTTTCTGAGGCTGGATTAGGTGTGGTTTATTGCTGTTGACAGATCCAAGTGAGGCCTGGCACAGTCACTCGGTCAAGGCGCTTGGTTGACCAACCTTGGACTGTGGTTCCTTTGATTCAAGTCGCCATCCTGGTTTTCTTGGGGGCAGAAATGGGGTGTCGCCTTTCCCCTTCCCCATGAATTGGAAGTGATGTAAAACTTATGTCCTTCAGTTTAGGTGTTCTATTAAGGAAATGGTTAGGATCAGGTTGTCAAATATTAGGGGTTGTGGACCCACAAAGTTTGTAGTCTGGACTTACATGAGTGAATTTGAATGTTGTTGGGCCATTGCGATGGTCCCTGGTGGTTTATGTAATATTTGATGGTCCTACTGTACATAGAGCATTCATTTTGTTATAACTAACCTTCAAATAGAATTTATTTGATTGAGACCTGTCCATAAATATTCACAAAATGCATCCGTAGAAGAAACTACCCAAATAAGCACTCAACATTTTAGAGCAGGATTTTACTATTTCTGAAAAACCAATTACATTTTTTTTATTCTGTTTATGTTTTGTATGAGACATCAGTGTGTGATGCTAACTGTTGTCTCCCTCAGTCTCCCGTGGTGGGTTCACAGGCCCCAGGTATAATCTGTCAAATGGGAAGAGAACACCACCTGCTATCTCACAGCCAGTGATCCTTGAAATTGTTTCATAAAACTCCCTGGTGTCACCCTATATCCCGCCCAGCACCAGGCACCAAGCAAGACGAACCAGACAAGTCATTCGTTAAAAATAATCCACCCCACCCTGAGTAAAAAAATCACTACGACTGCGTAGACAAATACATAAATATAGTACGTCACGGTATCACAGAGCTGTGATGGATATGTAGTAGTGGGTGGATAGTTAGACTGATCACTGATCCGGATAGAGGTACGTGGAAGATGCACCCGGGAAAGGTCATCCCAGCGTGGGCTGGCATGGACCATGTGCTCTCCCTAGGCAGGCTATGTGGGATGTCAGCGGAAGTCTTCCCTCTGTTGACGTTGCTAGTGTGAGGTGGGCTTTGATAGCAACCCTATCTGTGATCTTATTCTGGGTTGGGAGGTGTTGCAATATTGTTCTCCTTGTAGTGTTAGTGTGGTCATTTTTGTAAGAGGTATAATATATTGCTAAATAACTGGCTGTCTTCATTGATGTGGCCGCCTTCATTGATGTAGACATGTACTAAATCAATACTGACGGCAACTTGTTTGTTCTTGTGTCCTTCATGCAAGGTGTTGCCTTTGTCTTGCACTTGGTTAAACCCAGTCCATGGAGAGGGTGGACTCCCAGTGAGCTACACAGATGCCTGTGTTTATCTTTCAATTTATATCTTGTCTCTAATCCCACATTTTGTCAAAGATTCTGTAGCACTGACGAAGTAGCAATCCATGTATTTCATTAACATCTACACAATTCTTTAATTCAGGTTTTAGTATAAGCAACTTTTATTCTCATAATTTTTATTTATTCTTTAAATTTTACTGGAAAAACACCATCATTAATGGCAGCGACCAGAAAAAGCTGCTTGGTGCATGTCAGATTCACACAAAGTCACATTTCTAGTGTTGTACACCAATATCACGGCAACACTCATAGTCATATGGGTTGTGACAACTGTCGTTGTGTGGTATATGGTGTGTGGTGTGTGGTGTGTGGTGTGTGGTGTGTGGTGTGTGGTGTGTGGTGTGTGTGTGTGTGTGTGGTGTGTGTGTGTGTGTGTGGATGTGGTGTGTGGTGTGGTGTGTGGTGTGTGGTGTGTGTGGTGTGTGGTGTGTGGTGTGGTGTGTGTGTGGTGTGGTGTGGTGTGGTGTGTGGTGTGTGGTGTGTGGTGTGTGGTGACATGCGTATAAAGTACAGTGTAAGATGTAGCAATTGCACAACCGCGGTTAAAAACCCTGCTAGCTGAACAAACAAACAACTTGTAAGAGAAGTTTAGCAGCATCTTCCAGGAGATCCATCTCAGTTTGACAACTGGCTGGCTGCAGCTTGCACAACCAACCACCTGCACAGTTACAACAGACGCCAACATACCTAAGGGCTGTTGTGGGATAAATATGATACAGCCGGGCTGACTTCTTGGGTGTATTCTGGGGGCTGTGGAAAGGGGAAGAATTCGTCAAAAGGATTGTATTGATTGTACTGTATGCAAACTATGGCTCCATTGTTTTTATCATGCATCTCGAGAGAGAATTTTTAATTGCACACAAGAACGAACCTTAGTCGATGAACCTTGGTCGAACTTGTAAAATCTTGATGCTGTCTGGTTAGACAGAGGGAGGTAATTTTGAACTCTGAGAGCACAGTGCAGTTGTTTGATCAATTTTATTTTATAAATCAAAGGGCAATGGTTGTGGGTGGACTATAAGTTCTACATGCTCTTTTCATTGATTGATTGATTGATTGATTGATTGATTGATTCATTCATTCATTCATTCATTCATTCATTCATTCATTCATTCATTCATTCATTCATTCATTCATTCACTCACTTACTCTCTAATACTCACTCACACAGTCACACAGTCACACAGTCACACAGTCACACAGTCACACAGTCACACAGTCACACAGTCACACAGTCACACAGTCACACAGTCACACAGTCACACAGTCACACACACACACACACACACACACACACACACACACACACACACACACACACACACACACACACACACACACACACACACACACACACACACACACACACACACCACACACACACACACACACACACACACACACACACACACACACACACACACACACACACACACACACACACACACACACACACACACACACACACACACACACACACACACACACACACACACACACACACACACACACACACACACACACACACACACACACACACACACACACACACACACACACACACACACACACACACACACACACACACACACACACACACACACACACACACACACACACACACACACACACACACACACACACACACACACACACACACACACACCCACCCACCCACCCACCCACCCACTCACACATTGTTTTACTGAGGTGATGTTTAGGTACATATAACCGGATGACATATCAATGTGTGTGCCCTCAGTGTCAGTGCGGAGCATCATTCAGTCATCAAAGTTTCCAGGAAACCATTACAGAACCACATCTCTCCTTTTTTCATGTTATTGTTATCAAGCCACATTCTTCCTTGGTCTTCCCACTGATCTTTCCTAGAACCATGTTGATAACACCTGTGTAGAGGTTACATCATTGACTAGACTCCTGATGACTGATTGTGAGTACAACATTCTATTATTCCTACTCTTGAACCTTGGACAAGTTCAGCTGAACAAGTCTGCTGCTGAATGAAGTGTTCAGTGTTTAGAGCATTCCTGATAACTTGGCACCAAGCTAGATATAAAGATACAAACTGTTACATTGTTATCAACCTTTGCTAATACTGTGTTGACAAGTGATATATTCGTTACAATGTAACATCCTTCTTTCAGTCCAATCCTTGACTGGCTATCATTAAAAATTCCACAGATTAGACTACTTTGTCAGAGATATCAACCTAATCTGGTTAGTATTACCGGTACATCATGTAGCAAGACAGGACACGACATGATATGTCAGCAGGTAACATACCCAGGTGATTCCTCTCTGACTGATGATTTATCTTTAAAAATAGACAACATTACCCAGAAATAGTGCTATTATTGGTGGAGATATCATTTAGTGATCACCTTATGACTCCCTGTGTCCCTAGGTGTCTCCTGTCAGCCATGTTTAATTAATACTGCCATGTTAATCCTGCTCTGTCATCCCAGTATGATTAGGTGTCTATCACCGCTCATACACACCTGGGAATAATCCCATTAGGATTATAGGTATTTGTGGATATTAATTCCATGAATAGTAATCTTGACCGCTAACACATACGCATGTATTACAAGTCCCCTGAGATTTGTAGGGCTATATAATTCGAGTTACACAGGTCAGATTAATGTGGCAAGTCTCGCAGTCATGAATACATGTACCAGTGAAAGGTAAGGTAATTATTCTTGTGCAATTTCAGATAGTTATCATTATGTGTTTGCTTATGTCAATTTATGTTTAACAGCTAATAATGTATTTTTTTAATGCAATTTCGTGGACACCAGCTGGCAGCACTGCACATCACAACCACACACACCCTTTTTAGTTACCCTGTCACGCTCCACTGCACATCACAACCACACACCCTTTTTGTTACCTTGTCATGCTCCACTGCAGATCACAACCACACACGATTTAGTGGCTCTACCTCGTCATGCTCCACTGCACACCAGTCACTGGGACCACAATGGAAAAATAAGTGCTTACACTTTTTGTGTCATCCTTTTATTTAATGTACTTTGTATTTATATCTTATTGATTTTTTGATTGTTTTATTGATTTATTGATTTATTATTATTTACAAATTTCCCTTCAAGGGGGAAATAATTTTTACTACATTGTATTGTATGGCTGTATTTGTAACTGACGATTGTAGACCGGACTGTAGACCGGACTGTAGACCGGACCGTAGACCGGACCGTAGACCGGACCGTAGACCGGACCGTAGACCGGACCGTAGACCGGACCGTAGACCGGACCGTAGACCGGACCGTAGACCGGACCGTAGACCGGACCGTAGACCGGACCGTAGACCGGACCGTAGACCGGACCGTAGACCGGACCGTAGACCGGACCGTAGACCGGACCGTAGACCGGACCGTAGACCGGACTGTCCCAGAGCATGAATACCAGTGTCCTGGGTCTTCCTCACATGCTGATGTCAATATGGAACGAGTAATACAGGTTGCTAGTGTCATATCACCCACTCCCTCCCACAATACTATGATTGTCTTATACTTAAGCCAGTGTGTATCTTGAGTAATCAGGTTTGAAATGTAATCTACCGGGGGAAAAAAGGGGGTTTTTATTTTTTAATTAATAAAAACCCAAAGGGGGTTTTTCAAAATTTGTTTTAATTTGGTTTTATTGGTTTGTTGCCATCTCCAATGGTTTTACATGTATCCAGCTGAAAGTGTGCATGTGATCTGGTGGGCCCACAAGGATGGTTCGTAGATTAAGACTTACAAGATATAATGAAACATTACATTGAATCAAAATAATGTGATTTTTTGACAGTTTTAGCATGGGTGATTGCACTTTTTCACAAGCTAGATTATAGAAGAGCAGTGCAGATGAGACCTTAGAGGATTGCAGTTTTAAAGTTTTCCTCCCACACACACATACTCACATATTCATGCACACTCACACACACACACATCTCTGGTGTAAGTTAAAAAGTTCCTGTCAACTCTCTGTGTTTATTTAGCGGTTGCTTCAGCACTGGGAATGGGCAGAGGGTGGGGCCAATTTATAGGGACTGATGTCAAAATGAAAACCCCATTCCCCAGGGAGTTGGTCATAAGGAAGTCTCCCTACTGTGTCCTACCCAAGTGGGGAAGGTTCTCTTCCTGACACAAGCAGTAAAGTCAAGTAACTCTTGACCCTTGCAGATGGGAAAACCGTTGGCTAGACAAGGTGCTGAGAATATGGTTTATGGGACGGAAAGGGAAAGGGGAAGGCCTAGGGCTGGCTGTGGAAGAGAC
>JAODUO010000455.1:565000-584828 GCA_025642075.2 Ridgeia piscesae
AAGTAGAATTATGCGTAGATAGAAATTTGTGAATTTTTAATTCAATAATTCTATATATTTTCGACACATATCTATAGCATTCTGTAGACGTTCGCTGGGGGATTACCTGGTAGTAGAAGGGTGACAAGGGAGGGCAAGAGAAACAAGGCAGCCATGCCAAAGAAAACATGTCAGGTTGAAATAACACCAGAAGTTTGCCCCAAGGCAGGTAGCAGCTGGCCCACACAACTGTTGAGTCCTGGGCTGGTGTCTCCTGTCTACACAGGCAGTACACTGGGCCCCAGTCAGCAGGCAGATGTGTGTGGATGGTTGACTCAAGTATAGCTGGAAGCCTTTAGTGCAGTGGTTTGTAACATCTGGATCACAAACCAAATTTGGGTTGCCTAGGCATTTTGAGTGTGTCGCTGTGAGTCTCCTGTGATACTGAACTTTTGGCTCCCAGCTGCACACGAGATAAACAGTTGTATGCCAGATTGTGCATGATGTTATATAACGTCACGTGATGACGATGTTGTATAAAATAACGTTTGTTACCTAAAATTCAAACGTCACATTCATGCACAATGTTTTCTTCTCTGGAAGTTCCTGCCTACACCTGACTTGGGAAAGTCGTATATTATTCGGATTGGCATAGTCAAAAATGCTGGCCGAACATTGCTTTGTTCACTAAAAGTATTCAATCTTGTATATTTTTAAATGTGCTTTAAAGATGGCTGATCTTAGAATGCAGCTTTAAACTGAAGTCACCAGTCATGAGATGTACTCACTCACTCACTCACTCACTCACTCACTCACTCACTCACTCACTCACTCACTCACTCACTCACTCACTCACTCACTCACTCACTCACTCACTCACTCACTCACTCACTCACTCACTCTCTGTCCAACAGGAAGTTGCATACTGAGGTGCAAGTGTTTCTGGTGCCATGGTTACGTGTGAGGATGCGGCGGATACCTCGTGTTCTCCTCCTTCTCTTCGCTCTCTGTGCATCGACGATGATCTTCATCACTCGGTGTGGCCTCAACTTTGACCCCCCAATGATGCAGTCAGCGGCGCCAAAGATCCGTCGATCGGCCATCGCAAATTACGACGATGGCCCAGACAAACATATGGAGATTCAGCCGGTATGTAGAGACTGTTTGTAATTAACTGTATTTTAAGTGAGTCAGTATTAGAATTAGTCTATAGTTATTATTTTTAGTTAACAGGTATAAATTTGTTTCTGTGATTACACTTTATTTATTTTATAGACTGCAGTTAGTTTTGTTTCCTCGTATTGTCGATTTTTCGGCACCTCACACAGCATGTCTGTTTTTCACATTAGTATTTATAAATCAAATTTACTGTGTGCTGCATAATTGTTTTGTAATTTTATGTATTGTGTAATTTTCATCGTTCAGACTACTACATGAGATAGACACTGAATGTGTCTTTGCCATCTAACATGTTTTTTGGTCAAAACTGCATATAAACAAATAAGACTAGTATTCTGTGTTGACAGCGTCTCAAGAGCAGTGATGACGGAGCGAATGTGGCTGTGTCTGACACTGCCGAGGATTACCTTCACGAGGTGACACGTCTACGCACACAGATAGCTCACCTGCAGGAACAGTTGACGGAGGCGCGTACGATGGCCAAGGACGTGCTGCGTGAGGTGCCGAAAAATCAACAATACGAGGAAACAGCTCGACTTTACGAGAAACACTTCGCCAGACAGCGCACCGAGGCTGAGCTCACGAATGGAGTGCCACTGAATAACGAGTACGAATTGTTCCCGTTTTGTCGATTCACCCTCACACGCGTTTACATCATCGAACCTGGGCTCGGTAAACGTGTCGTCGAGAAACCAATTGGTGCGAAAAAACGCGATATCTTGGAAGTGATCGACTCCGCTATTGAAAAACTCAATGGGGACGGAGTTGATCGGATCAGCAAATACACAGTTGATGATTTTCTCGAGGGCATTTACCGAAACGTTCCCGGCATCGGGACGCAGTACGAGCTGTACTTCCATAATGTCGACGAGCCGACTGGTGGCCCCACCTACCGGAAGGTGACACTCGCCCGGCTGTATGGTCCGATTACAACAATTGAGACAGTTGTGCGTAACACGAGAAAAGATATGATTAACTTGATACTCCCCCTATCGGGTCGTGTCGATAAATTTGAGGCGTTCATCCACCGATTCGTGAGCATGTGTGTGCGGAGGGACAAGCGAGTGTTTTTGACTGTTGTGTACTTCCGTGCCGCCGGTCTCGATCAGGTTCGTCGCATCATCACGGCGCTGACGAAACGATACCACTTTAAGAACGTCCGACTGGTGACGCTTGACGAAGACTTCTCCCGCGGTCGTGGATTACAGGTTGGAGCACAAAGCTGGACGAAGAACGACGTGTTGATGTTCCTGTGTGACGTCGACATCGTCTTCACGACCGACTTCCTCGAGCGCTGCCGACTTAACACAGACAGGGGGCGCCGTGTGTACTACCCGATTGTCTTCAGCCTCTATAACCCTCGGGTGGTGTATTCGCTCCAGGATATGACAATCCCACCAGAGAAAGACCAGCTGATCATATCGAAAGATGCCGGATTCTGGCGTGATTTCGGTTACGGCATGACGTGCCAGTATCGCTCAGACTTCATGAAGATTAAAGGGTTTGACGAGAAGATCACCGGATGGGGATTGGAGGATGTGTATCTATACAGGAAGTATGTCAAGAGCGAACTGATGGTGATCCGAGCCACGGATCCGGGAATCTTCCATCTGTGGCATGAAAAAGAATGCGATTTGAAACTGCCAGCCGATCAGTACCGCGGTTGTATCCGATCACGGGCGCTGAATGAGGCTTCGCATGCACAGATGGGCATGCTCGCATTCAAGGACGAGATAGACGCGCATATGAACTTATTGAAAAGCCAAAGCCAAAGCCTCAGGTAGTTGACGGCATGAATGTTGAGAATTACATGGTGGTTTTATAAGTTTGTGACGTTAAAAAAAACGTGGAGTGTTTTGCATTGGTTCAAAATCCCACCCGCCCCGCTAAATTCAACTGATGTAACACTGTTAATATGACATACCGGTAGTTCTGATATACACAGTAACATCACTGTTCTTTCTTACCTGTTCCATGACGCTACCATAACAATTTATTTCCTGCATGGTGACCACACCGCTTCCCTATCAATATATATATATATATATATATATATATATATATATATATATAATGTGAGACATTTTTGGGAGTTTACTAACTTATATGACCACCTCTTAGAGCTTGGTGTTCAATTTGTAACCTTAGAAATATGGAGGGTCGAAGTAACGCACTTGTACATGTGCACTTTGTAAATGTTGTCTCTCTTGATGTGTATTCTAGATGTATTTTATATGAACATATCCTTAGCAACAATGCCTCACTCTGGTGCTGTACGGAGCATTCTCATTTTTATTGAATTCTCTCAGTTGCCCAGGTTTGCTGTGTGTTTTGTACAATACCACATCCATCCTGAGTATAAGATGTGTTATTAAAAATCTCACACTCGTCATTACAGTTTCACACCACCTAGAAATCAGTTAGCAGGCATCACAAAAACCAGATTTAAAGAAAAATACAATAATTCTGTCTACAGTCTAATTCAAGAGATATACATATATATATATATATATATATATATATATATATATATATATATAATTATATATATATATATACATAATATATATATACATATATATATATACATGTACACAGTTACACACACATATATATACGTGTAATATATATTATGTTAAAATTAAAACACACATCTTACACATAGATGTATTTGAAAAAACCTTGTTTAAATATTGAGTAACACAGTGCAGGTTTTCACATAATTTATGTATTATTGCTACTTTTCTGCCAGTCCACGCTAGAAATCTCCACATAAAGCTGTTTCCTGGGCTTCTCTAGTCAATCTAACTGACAACTTGCATGGAGGGCTGTGCTTCTCAGTGACTGTATATTTGTTGTTTCTCGTTCATTGTTTCTATTGGTTGACTTGTGTGATGCTTTAGTCTTTGTCGAAAGAGGGCATTTAATGTTTTGTTCCATTCACTTTGAAGCCCAGTATAGTGGAAGAGGGCATTTAATGCTCAACATATCATAGGTACTTGTATATATTATTTTGGGGGTTATCATCTGAATTCTAGGTTGTTTAACTTCCTCTGTAAGTAGAACATGGATTGTGTAAGTGGAGTAAATTTGTCAAGGTTGATAGTTAACTTACATCTGAGCAGTATGGCCAGTAGGTGGTGCGTAGTGGTCAATCAGGGAACATAGACATGTATTAATTGTAGAAAGTTGAGGACCAAACATATTACTTAGAATGAGACATTGTCAGTGACTCTTGATGACAGATGCGTACGTATGTTGTACACTGTTAAAGCTCACACACAGTGCATGTGTTGATGACTGATGCGTACGTATGTTGTACATTGTAGTGGTCAATCAGGGAACATAGACATGTATTAATTGTAGAAAGTTGAGGACCACAACAGTGCATGTGTTGATGACTGATGCGTACGTATGTTGTACACTGTTAAAAGGCTCACACACAGTGCATGTGTTGATGACTGATGCGTACGTATGTTGTACACTGTTAAAAGGCTCACACACAGTGCATGTGTTGATGACTGATGCGTACGTATGTTGTACATTGTTAAGGCTCACACACAGTGCAGTGTGTTGATGACTGATGCGTACGTATGTTGTACATTATTAAGGCTCACACACAGGCTGTGTTGATGACTGATGCGTACGTATGTTGTACATTATTAAGGCTCACACACAGCGCCGTGAGTTGATGGTTGTTCACGATGTGGAGACTTTGTTTATGTTAACAGGTGACTGGCAGATACGTCCAAGTAGTTTCTTAACCCTTCACCCTATCATGTTATGTTTCTTAACCCTTTACACCATGTGATGTTTCTTAACCCTTTACATCGCATAGTTCTATGCACTGCATTTCTCATCTGTGACTATACAGCAGTGTACACAACTACACATGTGACATCCAGCATGGTTTCAAATGGCGCCCACTCAAACGTTTCCAATATGAAGCCATGTGAAAACTGCTGTTGAAATATACCTGACAAATGAAGCTTTAAACTGACACAGAATTCACTAGATGACACTGCATCAGTTTTTAAATACCAACATAACCTGACATTTTTTGCAAACCACTTGAGTACCAAAGATATTATGTGTAGATTTTTACATCCAAACTGATTTTAGATTGTGATCAATCGATTTGATTGCATTACAGTATTTCCAGTTCATGTTTAATAGCATTGTCTGTGAGTCATATAGGTATATGAATATCACACTGTTGTTATAAACTAAACATATCTCGGAAAAACATGTTTAGTGCAAAGAGTTGTGGACTTATGGTTGATGGTGTGACCCATTTCCCAGATACCTCTGTTGCCTCAGATGTGAATCCAGTCAGGGTGATTTTGACTTGCATAATAATTAGTTTAGTTATTACTAATGATAATGTAGCTGTATCTGCTCTCAGGTGCCAATGTTAGCTCACCTTTCACTGTGCCGTCTATTTTGTCTCAGCTCTCTTGTTTATAAGAACACAAAACTAGCTATTTAGGTTTATTTATTTACATGTTTACGATATAATTTTTCCAATATGTCATTTAAAGGATCAGAATGATTGCAATGGTAACAACTGCTACCTTTGATTTATTTCATATTTAGGTGGTAATTTTATCATGTTTTGATTTCTTCTACACTAGACTACACACATTGGTTTTCTGTTCAGATTTTGAAATACATAAAACAGGGTACTGATACTATTTTGACTATAATATTATTACCCCAGGGGGTATCAATAATACATTTGTAAAAAAGTATGATCTTAACCTGTCCCCGAATTTGGCAGATCATAATTTCCTGATAAAAATTATGTTGAACATAACTCCATAGTGGTGCTTTACATGTTTTGTTTTTTAAATATATAATAAATATCTATATTTATAAAACATCACCAATTAGTTGATCAAAGGCTGATATTCTAAGGATGTGAATGAAGGCAGAAGGAGGCAACTGGACCTCAGCATTGGGAGGAGATGCACTTTCTGTTAGTATATTAATACATGGATTGCATTTCAAATATTATTGTATCAACTGTTTGACTACAGTCATAATGTGTTCATCTTGTTTCTACTGCCGACATGTCATGACTTGTTTTATATATTTTTATGTTGATATGTTGAAATGCATAGTTGTTTGGTATTAAATGTAAATTATGATGCATGATTGAAATAGCATGTTTGGTACACATGAGCGAAAACAAATTGTGAATGTCCAGTTACGTAAATCTTGTATTTGTCCATTGGGACGAACCGTCATGGATGAAAACTGCATCATCATCAGAATTATGTAATGAAATGAGTGCTCATAATAGCCAATGAAGGGACCAGTATAAATAAAGGATATTTTTTAATAGTGTTGTTACTGATTTTTTTTCAAGTTACCAATCATCTATGAATGTCGATTTAGATATTAGACAAAATTACTTTTGTTTATGGGAGTTAATTTTATCTGTCATGAGTCATCAATGTTGTACTTTCACTTTCTCCGAGTGATGGATGAAATTATCACATTACTCCGTTCCTTGTTTTACACCATCATCCTTCATTACCCAGGTTTTTGCATTCCTCCCTGGGGAATAATGTGACTACAGTTTTTGCCATTAGTTGGTTTTTCCCCAAATCTGAATTTAGATGATGATTGGCTCTCAGGCTAGTTGTAAGTAAAACATCGGTAAACTCTGTTTTTAATGTCAACAGTGTTTAAAACTTACAGCTGAGGGTGGGAGGGGGACTGATGTAAGATGTTATCTAATCTGTTGGAAGATATCAAGATTCTGAAGTAACCCTTAAATGCTTAGATTGTAGACATCAAAGAAAATTATTTACTTGAATTATAGAGAAATAAAAGGCAACTTTGGTGCTATATGTATATCAGAATTAACACAAACTAACCATTTGCAAGTACTGTGCAAAGTACAATTTTATATCAGTGGTAATTTTTTATATACACGTACAACAGTTGTAATGCCACACCATTCATCATGACATTCCAGTTATTGCAACGAAGCAAATTTGGTGATTATTTACATTCTAGACCGTACTAGACATGGGAGTATTTATATAAAAAATCATAATAAACAGAATAACTACATGAACAAAACTGAAAGTGGAATAATAAGCTGAGAATTTTTTTACAAAGAACAACAAACATCACTAAATTCGTTGGAATACATGAGTTTATTCACTGTAAACTGTATACTTGTAGTATTCCCAGTTCAACAGTCATTTTAGTAAACCACTGGCATAATATTCTTAATTATGATTGCAAATGGTGTGATTGTATATGAACCTTCAAAATGTACAGTACCTTGGAGATTCGATGTGTTTATTCTACTTCTATAGAAGATGACCCTATTATCAATGGCACTGAAGTTCATTACATGTAAAATTATTTACAATATGGTAATGTTGCAACTGAATGAGCAGTAGACAGGAGACTGACAGTTTATGTTTTACTGTTGAAATTGTCCAACTGTTGACAGTTGGTTTCATTTACCAACACCCAGTTAGTGCTTTGTGACTATCATTGAATTTGAAAGCCGACTCATGTTTTGTGTACAAGCTTCCAACGGTGTGCATTGAGTAAACTTTTCAAAATTATAATTATGCTTAGAAATAGCTGAAGAACCCACGACAAACAACAGCCAGACGTCTAGCGCTTGTGCTGCCATCTATGTTGCCATGTGAAATCTATGTTTTATTATAATGAATTATTACGTAAGAATTCTAACTCTGCTTACTCCTCTAATAGTTGACGTTTGATTGTTTCTGGCATCAAAATATATGTGAATACAATGTAAATATACAGAAAACCACTGAAGACATCACTCTAACTAATGAAATTCTCTGTAGAATGAAAATGTACAAAATGACATTTCACAATTGTGCAAGTTAATATCCACTTTGTTGTATTCACTCCTACGTGACTGAATGACAGCAATCAAGACAGAACTCTTACAAAGTTGGTACAAAAAATCCTGATATATCATCTCTAGGCACGGAATGTCAAATACTGAGTGAACAGTAAACGGACTCAGCAATCAAACATAGTAAAATTATAAAATACTACTCACATAAACGTCTTTAAAAGACTACAAAACATACATTTCAGTTATTTGGTAACAATATATACAGTTTATTTATTATGGCACGTTCATAATATTAAGCATAAATGCCAGGTGTTTGGTCCCTGTAAACTTAACACAACAGTTAGACTTGCATCTCTTCATCCACATACATTGTCTCATAATTACACACTACTTTGTCCTGTGTTGTTGACGTTTATAAATACATACCTTGAACAATCAAAAAAACACATACATTGCACTACAGGCAGGTGGTGTCACCTCAATTGACAGTCCAAGTTCTACTGTGCAACAAGAGCGTCACACTTCACAAAATGAATATAGCAGAATCAAAATCAACCAACACACAAAATAATTTTAACCTTTGGTTGAAAGCAGTCAACACCGGCTTAGAACAATATCGATTGGCTGACTGATGACAACCTCTGCTGATTACTTGAAACAGTCATTGTCAGGCAGTAAAACAGAAAAATAATCTGGAACATAGCAACAATCTGGTGCGTCCTTAGTGTCAGGAATCTGTCCTTTGTGTCATGGACATCTTCAGATCATCTTGTGACTGCTTCCTCGGTAGTGGCTTCAGGAGACAGTTGGGCAATTTTCGGCACGACCTTCTCGACCTCTGTCTCCATGACAACCAGTACGTCCTGGAATGCTGGCGAGGCCACTGAGCATGGTCGTGGCACCGGGTCTGTAACAGTAACACAACTGTAACACAACAGTAACGCGTCAGTAACTGTCATGACTTTGGTTGTGAGAACTTAACATAGGTAGCTACTGACTGAGAACAGCTATACATGTAATAAGGGTTACACCACATGTTTGATGACTCCTGATTAGTGCTTATACACTGTATAACCAGCTACATGCATTGGGGAAGTGGAATAGGGAGATGGAGATTTTCAAATATCTCTCCTCTCTCTGTAAGGGCACCATAGGTCAACGACTCTATTAGCAGCGATAGGATATACAACCTGACTGAGTCTTTAAACATCACACAATTTTGGATGCAAATAATTATTGATATCATACTATGTATGCTAACTGTTCTCTCTCTCTCTCTCTCTCTCTCTCTCTCTCTCTCTCTCTCTCTCTCTCTCTCTCTCTCTCTCTCTCTCTCTCTCTCTCTCTCTCTCTCTCTCTCTCTCTCTCTCTCTCTCTCTCTCTCTCTCTCTCTCTCTCTCTCTCTCTCTCTCTCTCTCTATATATATATGTATGTATGTATATATATATATATATATATATATATATATATATATATATATACACATACATACATACATACATACAATATGATATTAGGTAGAAGTAATGGGCCAATAAAATGTGAGGTGATGATGAGACGAACCCTGCAAGTATGTTGACAGTCTCGGGGCAGTGACGCAGCAGTAGGATGCACATGCGCAGGGCGTGCTGACGGATGGCCGCACACGTGGACGCAAACAACATCCTCACCAGGAAGGGCAGGTAGGGCAGCTGGAAGACACACGCTCACTCAGTCTAGTACTTACCAGGCACGAAATATATGGATGTACCGACAGTGTACTGTTAATGCAGTACCCTAGGGGTAAGTATATTTTAAACTAGCTTTTAATGTATAATAGGTTACCTTTACGGACATATGACGGACACCAATATGTGAGGAAATACTTGAACACATTTAAATTGTGCCTTCCCTAAGATTCATCATATCAAATCTGCTTTATTGTCTAGTGTACCCGGGTAGTTATTTGGGTGTTTACTAGTATACTACTGTATGTTGTAATAGTTATTTAATAACATGTTATTATATATAATTTGTAAAAAAAATATTTTTATTTATTTTATTTTACATTTTATTTATTTCATTTATAATTCTTGCTATCTTAGTCTACTTTCATTTGTTTATACTACTGAAAACACAAACGTCACACACCAGTTGATTGGCATTCTGTGGGAACTGACAGAAGTTAGCTATGCCTCTAGCACAGTGCACCAACACATCCTCCGATAGTGGGAAGTCCTCGACCAGACGACACAGCGCCATCTGTAGGTCACCGAAAGTACCCTATTGAAAACGAAAACAGCATATTTACATTCATGCCAAAATTCATCTGTCGTAACTGCATTTGTAATTTCATGTTCGAACATTGTGCTTGGTAGACGTAATACAATAAACATTTGGTTAATTTAGAACAACGTTCCACGAACCCTGGTCATAACTTCTTCATGTACACTGGGGTGTACAAAGATGTTACAATGTGTACTGCATAAAGCTGTCACCCTTCATAATTCATTCCAAGAATGACAACTGTCTACATTTCAAGATAATGTTGTGGTAAATAAATTCACATATCGAAGATGGCAACCCAGCGTTTGTCAGTGTGAAGGATATATAAGCTAAACAGTTTCCAGAATGCCGAGTTAGGACAATTTGTTTTAAAGAAATCACAGTTCATTAAAATATGACATTTCCTGAGGAGTGTGACCTCGTAAAACATTTGGGTGAATAAGACTTTAAAACACGCACAATCTAACCAATGATTTTACGCTAAAAACAGACTTGGTACCACAAAAAGAAACAAAAATTAACACAGCACTGTGAAGCAAGACAGAAATCTGCATAAATAATTGTTGATATAATGTAACTGGATGGTGAGAATAAAGCGACAGACCTGCATGAGTTGTGTGGAGGCGAGGTTGGCAACAAGACATAGAATGGTGAGAATAAAGTGACAGACCTGCATGAGTTGTGTGGAGGCGAGGTTGGCAACAAGATATAGAATGGTGAGAATAAAGCGACAGACCTGCATGAGTTGTGTGGAGGCGAGGTTGGCAACAAGATATAGAATGGTGAGAATAAAGCGACAGACCTGCATGAGTTGTGTGGAGGTGAGGTTGGCAACAAGATATAGAATGGTGAGAATAAAGCGACAGACCTGCATGAGTTGTGTGGAGGCGAGGTTGGCAACAAGATATAGAATGGTGAGAATAAAGTGACAGACCTGCATGAGTTGTGTGGGGGCGAGGTTGGCAACAAGACATAGAATGGTGAGAATAAAGCGACAGACCTGCATGAGTTGTGTGGAGGCGAGGTTGGCAACAAGACATAGAATGGTGAGAATAAAGCGACAGACCTGCATGAGTTGTGTGGAGGCGAGGTTGGCAACAAGATATAGAATGGTGAGAATAAAGCGACAGACCTGCATGAGTTGTGTGGAGGTGAGGTTGGCAACAAGATATAGAATGGTGAGAATAAAGCGACAGACCTGCATGAGTTGTGTGGGGGCGAGGTTGGCAACAAGACATAGAATGGTGAGAATAAAGCGACAGACCTGCATGAGTTGTGTGGGGGCGAGGTTGGCAACAAGACATAGAATGGTGAGAATAAAGTGACAGACCTGCATGAGTTGTGTGGAGGCGAGGTTGGCAACAAGATATAGAATGGTGAGAATAAAGCGACAGACCTGCATGAGTTGTGTGGGGGCGAGGTTGGCAACAAGACATAGAATGGTGAGAATAAAGTGACAGACCTGCATGAGTTGTGTGGAGGCGAGGTTGGCAACAAGACATAGAATGGTGAGAATAAAGCGACAGACCTGCATGAGTTGTGTGGAGGCGAGGTTGGCAACAAGACATAGAATGGTGAGAATAAAGCGACAAGACCTGCATGAGTTGTGTGGAGGCGAGGTTGGCAACAAGATATAGAATGGTGAGAATAAAGCGACAGACCTGCATGAGTTGTGTGGAGGCGAGGTTGGCAACAAGATATAGAATGGTGAGAATAAAGCGACAGACCTGCATGAGTTGTGTGGGGGCGAGGTTGGCAACAAGACATAGAATGGTGAGAATAAAGAGACAGACCTGCATGAGTTGTGTGGAGGCGAGGTTGGCAACAAGACATAGAATGGTGAGAATAAAGTGACAGACCTGCATGAGTTGTGTGGAGGCGAGGTTGGCAACAAGACATAGAATGGTGAGAATAAAGCGACAGACCTGCATGAGTTGTGTGGAGGCGAGGTTGGCAACAAGACATAGAATGGTGAGAATAAAGCGACAGACCTGCATGAGTTGTGTGGAGGCGAGGTTGGCAACAAGACATAGAATGGTGAGAATAAAGCGACAGACCTGCATGAGTTGTGTGGGGGCGAGGTTGGCAACAAGATATAGAATGGTGAGAATAAAGCGACAGACCTGCATGAGTTGTGTGGAGGCGAGGTTGGCAACAAGATATAGAATGGTGAGAATAAAGCGACAGACCTGCATGAGTTGTGTGGAGGCGAGGTTGGCAACAAGACATAGAATGGTGAGAATAAAGAGACAGACCTGCATGAGTTGTGTGGAGGCGAGGTTGGCAACAAGACATAGAATGGTGAGAATAAAGTGACAGACCTGCATGAGTTGTGTGGAGGCGAGGTTGGCAACAAGACATAGAATGGTGAGAATAAAATGACAGACCTGCATGAGTTGTGTGGGGGCGAGGTTGGCAACAAGACATAGAATGGTGAGAATAAAGAGACAGACCTGCATGAGTTGTGTGGAGGCGAGGTTGGCAACAAGACATAGAATGGTGAGAATAAAGAGACAGACCTGCATGAGTTGTGTGGAGGCGAGGTTGGCAACAAGACATAGAATGGTGAGAATAAAGTGACAGACCTGCATGAGTTGTGTGGAGGCGAGGTTGGCAACAAGACATAGAATGGTGAGAATAAAGTGACAGACCTGCATGAGTTCTGTGGAGGCGAGGTTGGCAACAAGATATAGAATGGTGAGAATAAAGTGACAGACCTGCATGAGTTGTGTGGAGGCGAGGTTGGCAACAAGACATAGAATGGTGAGAATAAAGTGACAGACCTGCATGAGTTGTGTGGAGGCGAGGTTGGCAACAAGACATAGAATGGTGAGAATAAAGCGACAGACCTGCATGAGTTGTGTGGAGGCGAGGTTGGCAACAAGACATAGAATGGTGAGAATAAAGCGACAGACCTGCATGAGTTGTGTGGAGGCGAGGTTGGCAACAAGATATAGAATGGTGAGAATAAAGCGACAGACCTGCATGAGTTGTGTGGAGGCGAGGTTGGCAACAAGATATAGAATGGTGAGAATAAAGCGACAGACCTGCATGAGTTGTGTGGGGGCGAGGTTGGCAACAAGACATAGAATGGTGAGAATAAAGAGACAGACCTGCATGAGTTGTGTGGAGGCGAGGTTGGCAACAAGACATAGAATGGTGAGAATAAAGTGACAGACCTGCATGAGTTGTGTGGAGGCGAGGTTGGCAACAAGACATAGAATGGTGAGAATAAAGCGACAGACCTGCATGAGTTGTGTGGAGGCGAGGTTGGCAACAAGACATAGAATGGTGAGAATAAAGCGACAGACCTGCATGAGTTGTGTGGAGGCGAGGTTGGCAACAAGACATAGAATGGTGAGAATAAAGCGACAGACCTGCATGAGTTGTGTGGAGGGGGAGGTTGGCAACAAGATATAGAATGGTGAGAATAAAGCGACAGACCTGCATGAGTTGTGTGGAGGCGAGGTTGGCAACAAGATATAGAATGGTGAGAATAAAGCGACAGACCTGCATGAGTTGTGTGGGGGCGAGGTTGGCAACAAGACATAGAATGGTGAGAATAAAGAGACAGACCTGCATGAGTTGTGTGGAGGCGAGGTTGGCAACAAGACATAGAATGGTGAGAATAAAGAGACAGACCTGCATGAGTTGTGTGGAGGCGAGGTTGGCAACAAGATATAGAATGGTGAGAATAAAGCGACAGACCTGCATGAGTTGTGTGGAGGCGAGGTTGGCAACAAGACATAGAATGGTGAGAATAAGCGACAGACCTGCATGAGTTGTGTGGGGGATTGGCAACAAGATAGAATGGTGAGAATAAAGAGACAGACCCATGAGTTGTGGGAGGCGAGGTTGGCAACAAGACATAGAAGGGTGAGAATAAAGCGACAGACCTGCATGGTTGTGGGAGGCGAGGTTGGCAACAAGACATAGAATGGTGAGAAAAAAAGCGAAGACCTGCATGAGTTGTGTGGAGGGAGGTTGCAACAAGACATAGAATGGTGAGAATAAAGCGACAGACCTGCATGAGTTGTGTGGAGGCGAGGTTGGCAACAAGACATAGAATGGTGAGAATAAAGCGACAGACCTGCATGAGTTGTGTGGAGGCGAGGTTGGCAACAAGACATAGAATGGTGAGAATAAATTGACAGACCTGCATGAGTTGTGTGGAGGCGAGGTTGGCAACAAGACATAGAATGGTGAGAATAAATTGACAGACCTGCATGAGTTGTGTGGAGGCAAGGTTGGCAACAAGACACGCTGCATTACACAGGATCTGTTTGTTGCGAGGTCGACTGGCGAGTAACCTCGTGAGGCAGTTGCCATTGAAGATGTCCTCCTACAACATAACTTGACTTGACTGACAGGAACGCAGCAGAATCTCGCTTTACAGTCACCTCAATAATAGAGTCACCTCGCAATTAGGGTGTCCAAATTAAAATTTCCAACTATTGGTTTGTTGCTACAGGAAGGGGTGTAATATGGTAACCTCACTAAAATGATTATTTTGACCCCGTTCTGAGGCTTACAGTACTTTTAAGTGAGGTACAGCTGTACTACTGAACTCTGATGTTTGTGATCTAGGATGCAGGGAGGGTACTGGATCTACAATTGGTGGGTGTGGGCGGCGAGACAAGTATCACGTTCTGTATGACACTTACAAACATGTCTTTTATGAATTAATTAAATATTTAATTAATTTGTTTAATTTTTTATGATACCGGGTACATCTTCTACTGTGTGTGTGCACGTATCAACAAACTGGTCATGGACATACCGCACTTTAGAAATGCTAATTATAATAATAAAAACATATTTAAAATAGATGTAACATTTTGTAATCCTATGTTTGAATCAAACTGAAAAACTCACGTCAACTGTATCTCACAACATGCCATGTGTATGTTTACCTGCACTGTTTCATATATCTGTGTTCTGTTGAGTTCTTAATGTCTAACTGCATGGTTCGATTTTAACTTTTCTGATATTTCGAGTACCACAGACTTTGCAACGGATTACCCTTGACACTACGGGAATCCTTCCGGATTACCGCCAATGCCAGTCAAGTCTGTTATTCTTTATTAATTTTAACAACTTAGTTGATTTAGCAATAGAACTATTGTGCATCTGACCACAGAATGAGCCCATTCACAATTGTGATCAGTTTGTGATTGGCATTGGTTAAGCGTACATTTTAGCATTTTCCAAATAATTTAGTATTCCACCTAATACTTTTATAAGTGTTTGTTTGCATTATATTGATGAGACAATGGGTGGTGAATTATTACATTAATACTTTTATAAAAGTGTTTGTTTGCATTATATTGATGAGACAATGGGTGGTGAGTTATTATATTAATACTTTTATAAAAGTGTTTGTTTGCATTATATTGATGAGACAATGGCTGGTGAGTTATTATATTAATACTTTTATAAAAGTGTTTGTTTGCATTATATTGATGAGACAATGGGTGGTGAGTTATTATATTAATACTTTTATAAAAGTGTTTGTTTGCATTATATTGATGAGACAATGGGTGGTGAGTTATTATATTAATACTTTTATAAAAGTGTTTGTTTGCATTATATTGATGAGACAATGGCTGGTGAATTATTACATTAATACTTTTATAAAAGTGTTTGTTTGCATTATATTGATGAGACAATGGGTGGTGAGTTATTATATTAATACTTTTATAAAAGTGTTTGTTTGCATTATATTGATGAGACAATGGGTGGTGAGTTATTATATTAATACTTTTATAAAAGTGTTTGTTTGCATTATATTGATGAGACAATGGCTGGTGAATTATTACATTAATACTTTTATAAAAGTGTTTGTTTGCATTATATTGATGAGACAATGGCTGGTGAATTATTACATTAATACTTTTATAAAAGTGTTTGTTTGCATTATATTGATGAGACAATGGCTGGTGAGTTAATATATTAATACTTTTATAAGTGTTTGTTTGCATTATATTGATGAGACAATGGGTGGTGAGTTATTATATTAATACTTTTATAAAAGTGTTTGTTTGCATTATATTGATGAGACAATGGGTGGTGAGTTATTATATTAATACTTTTATAAAAGTGTTTGTTTGCATTATATTGATGAGACAATGGGTGGTGAGTTATTATATTAATACTTTTATAAAAGTGTTTGTTTGCATTATATTGATGAGACAATGGTGGTGAGTTATTATATTAATACTTTTATAAAAGTGTTTGTTTGCATTATATTGATGAGACAATGGCTGGTGAATTATTACATTAATACTTTTATAAAAGTGTTTGTTTGCATTATATTGATGAGACAATGGCTGGTGAATTATTACATTAATACTTTTATAAAAGTGTTTGTTTGCATTATATTGATGGGCAATGGTGTGATTATTTATTATACTTTTATAAAAGTGTTTGTTTGATATATTGATGAGACAATTTGGGAATTATAAATTTAAAACTTTTATAAAAGTGTTTGTTTGCATTATATTGATGAGACAATGGCTGGTGAATTATTACATTAATACTTTTATAAAAGTGTTTGTTTGCATTATATTGATGAGACAATGGCTGGTGAATTATTACATTAATACTTTTATAAAAGTGTTTGTTTGCATTATATTGATGAGACAATGGCTGGTGAATTATTACATTAATACTTTTATAAAAGTGTTTGTTTGCATTATATTGATGAGACAATGGCTGGTGAATTATTACATTAATACTTTTATAAAAGTGTTTGTTTGCATTATATTGATGAGACAATGGCTGGTGAATTATTACATTAATACTTTTATAAAAGTGTTTGTTTGCATTATATTGATGAGACAATGGCTGGTGAATTATTACATTAATACTTTTATAAGTGTTTGTTTGCATTATATTGATGAGACAATGGCTGGTGAGTTATTATATTAATACTTTTGCAAAGATTTGGTCTGTTTTTTATGCATGTCTCTTTTGCAAAATTACTATAATCAATTTATGCTTCACAAATACAATATAGAAACATTGCTCAATAGTTGCGGCTTTTTCATTTTACATTAATTTGATGGATTACTATATTTCTAGACAGATTACTGGCAATCCGTTTGAGATACCAGACGTTTTACTCTTAAAAATCAAACCGTATTAACTGTACCATTATTTTGTGTTTACCTGTATTATCCTGTGTCGGTGAAAGTCGCATCCAGAAGACAGGTGGGCCAACGTCTTCAACGCCAGTTCCTGAACCTGGGCAATGGGAGAGCAAACTTGTTAACAACACCTTCAAAAGTAACATTCCCATTGTTACACCTCTCCTTTCGCTGAGAAACAGTTAAACATCTATGACTTAAATGGACCTGCTGGGACATCCATTCTCACTATCTGTGTCACCCCAAGGGACATGAAAGGAAAACTGTAAACAACTTAAAAAATAAATGAGTATCTGGCTACAGACAGTGGTGGATATGTGTACAAGCAGCCTTTGCGCATTAATTGTAGCATATGGTTGGATGCCTCACAGAGAAGCCGAGATGGTGTCTGAGTGAACAGGTCTGTCAGGGAAGTAAAGTGTAAAGCGCTTTGAACGGTCTTGAGGACTGGATACTGCGCTATATAAGAACTTACCTCAGGACTCCTTCACCTTGGTAATCATGACAATATTTGGACACAAGGTCTTCACTCCAACGAGTATAAAACAGTTTATACCACATGACACAACTTTATGACAAAAACAAACACACAATCAGCCTCCAGCAGGTGTGAAATCACGACTCTGACCTGTTCCTCTCGACTGCTGATCAATGCCACGATCCTCGTCAGCGTGTGTCTCTCAGAGTTGTCAACAATCATGTCATGTGTGTCCAGTGACTCGACGATGACACTGATGCAGTGGAGCGCGAGTAGTGCCAGTGACATGTTGATGGAGCTGCTCAGGTGGAGCAGAGGTTCCAGTGCTCCGGCCATCAACACTACGACAAGTGGCACATGGTCAGCAATTTACTTGGACATTGGAAATGAGTCAATGTACACTGGAACCCTGCATACTTATGCTGCATTGCCCCCCCAATATCTAAAAATAACATGTTTATCTGAGAAAACTGAGGAGCATTTTTGTAATTAGGTAACTTCTGTGGCTTAGAAACCAAGGCATCAATATAAAAAGGTTAATCAATCTCAAGAGTCAATAAACAAATCCAGTTGTCATCAGATTGATTGATATGCCAGGGAGCTATGGTGGAAAGGCAAGGTTGTACCAGTATGTCTTTAAATGATGGTAGAAATTAGCAATATTTTCAACTGATTTAACACTAGCAGAAAGCATTCTCCAAAGAGTAGTTGCACCCACAGCAAAAGCCCCCGACAAAAAGTAAACTTGAGCTAGATGATCAAACCTGAACATGTTTTCTTACAGGAGAAAGCAAAGAATCCACACCAATAAGAACATTTTAGATGGTACATTTACACATCTTCATACTGTGGTGAAAACAAACCTTGTGTCTTCATGTTGACTGACTTGCAGAACAACAGAAGCACTCTGACGCCATCTAGTAGCAGCTGTGTGGACTTATCATCAGTTTCAGAGAGAATTCTAAAAAAACCCAGGAAAAAACAGTCAAACTGATCTGTATTGTTGCATTAAGTGTGTGGGCAGCTGCCATTATTTCTTCCCAGGTGCCAAACTCCACACACTGTGTTGTGTCTGGAAGGGTACCATATGGCAGAGGGTAGCGCAAGATAGGCAGATGTGGAAGCAGCATGCTGAGGCCTTCGCCAACCACTGGACACTATGGCTGCACAATGATGATGATGATCAGTGTGTGTGTGTGTGTGTGTGTGTGTGTGTGTGTGTGTGTGTGTTGTGTTTGTGTGTGTGTGTTTGTGTGTGTGTTTGTGTGTGTGTGTTTGTGTGTTTGTGTGTGTGTTTGTGTGTGTGTTTGTGTGTTTGTGTGTGTGTTTGTGTGTGTGTGTATGTATGTATGTGTGTGTGTGTGTGTGTGTGTGTGCGCGTGCATGCTGTGAATGCATTCACCAGCAGACACTAGGCAGTGGACACACAAACACAACGTAACAGATGGTGTCAATGATACTGACTCTTTGATTACTGTATACAAGAAATGTCCAGCGAGGCTGTGTAATGCATTCACCACCAGACACTAGGCAGTGGACACACAAACACAATGTAACAGATGGTGTCAATGATACTGACTCTTTGATTACTGTATACAAGAAATGTCCAGCGAGGCTGTGTAATGCATTCACCACCAGACACTAGGCAGTGCACACACAAACACAACGTAACAGATGGTGTCAATGATACTGACTCTTTGATTACTGTATACAAGAAATGTCCAGCGAGGCTGTGTAATGCATTCACCACCAGACACTAGGCAGTGGACACACAAACACAATGTAACAGATGGTGTCAATGATACTGACTCTTTGATTACTGTATACAAGAAATGTCCAGCGAGGCTGTGTAATGCATTCACCACCAGACACTAGGCAGTGACACACAAACACAACGTAACAGATGGTGTCAATGA
>JAODUO010000456.1:0-2500 GCA_025642075.2 Ridgeia piscesae
TTTATTTATACAATTCTAAGGAAAACAAAATTGTAAGAAAGCAAAGCCGTGTAACGTTGAAGCATAACACTATATGACGACACACTGTAAACATTAGAGCTCGTGCGTCTACAAGCTGGTAGGTGTGCGATTACTTTTCTACTTTCTAATTACATGTAACAGATAAACAGTTGTTTAATAAGCTGAAACGACTACGCTCTATGAACGTGTAACTTAATACACATTAGCAGAAAATTTCATACAGAAACGTAGCTAGTATAGTGCCATTCCTACGTACAGTGTACATGTTGACACAACTACCATGTTTAGTTGCCACAACTTGCTGGTTTCCGGTACAAATATACCACAATTTGAAAGCGATATCAGAAGGCAAAGACAAGTAAATGTGTGCTCGTACGCTAACTGGTCTTCTGTTGCTAATGTACCAGATGTGTCCCAGTGAACGATAACGCCACAGTAGGCTACGGTATTAGGTGACATCAGTGTTTGTTTCCATCTCGGTTGACGGCTCTGGTCGTAGCAACAAGTGGTCAGTTCTTTATCATGTCGTACACATTGACATTGACGTAGTCGTCTCGTACAGGAACTGGTGTCGTTCGTTCGTACTCATTCTCATTCTCAGCTGCTGCAGTTGGTTCGTAATCCTCCTCGTCACGGACAACGTCTGGTAAAAATATATTCTCTCGTTCAGTTCTCGGTCAGTGCACCTTGTGTGTGTACGTGTGTGTGTGTGTGTGTGTGTGTGTGTGTGTGTGTGTGTGTGTGTGTGTGTGTGTGTGTGTGTGTGTGTGTGTGTGTGTGTGTGTTTTTTGTGTGTGTGTGAGTGTGGATGTGTGGATGTGTGGATGTGTTTGTGTGTGTGATGTATGTGTGTGATGTGTGCATGTAGAGGTGTATGTAGAATGTATGTATGTATGTATGTATGTATGTATGTATGTATGTATGTATGTATTTATGTATGTACGTACGTACGTACGTACGTACGTGTATGTATGTATGTTTTTTATGTATGTATTTATGTATGTATGTATATATGGTGTGTGTTGTGTGTGTGTTGTGTGTTGTGTGTATGGTGTATGTGGTGTGTGTGGTGTATGTGGTGAGTGTGGTGTGTGGTGTGTGTGTGTGGTGTGTGTTTTGTGTTTTGTGTTTTGTGTTTTGTGTTTTGTGTGGTGTGTGGTGTGTGGTGTTGGTGTGTGGGTGTTGTTTTTTTTTTTTTTTTTTAAATTTTTTTTTTTTTTTTGTGTGTTTTTTTTTTTTTGGGGTTTTTTGGTGGTGGTTTTTGGTTGTGGTGTGGTGTGTGGTGTGTGGTGTTGGTGTGTGGTGTGTGGTGGTGGTGTGTGGTGTGTGGTGTGTGTGTTTTTTTTTTTTTTTTTTTTTGGTGTGTGGTGTGTTGGTGTGTGGTGTGGTTTTTTAATTTTTTTTGGTTTTTTTTTTTTTTTTTTTTTTTTTTTTTTTTTGGTGTTTTAAAAATTTTGGTGTTTAAGCTTCCCCCGGTTTAAAAATTTTTGTGGTGTTTTTTAAAAAAATTTTTTGTGTGTTTTTTTTTTTTGTGGTGTAAGCGGTGTGTGTGGTATTTTTTGTGGGGGGTGGGGTGGTGTTTTTTTGGGGCGAAGCGGTGTGTGTTGGTGTGGGGTGTGGTGGTGTGTGTGGGGGTGTGTGGTGTAAATGGTGTGTGTGTGGTATGTGTGGTGGGGGTTTTGGGGTGTAGGGTTGGGGTTTGTGTGGTGTGTGGGTGTGTGGGGTGGGGTGGTGTGGTGTGTGGTGGGGTTGGTGTGGTGGTGTGTGTGGTGTGAGCGGTTGTGGGGATGTGTGGTTTGTTGTGTGTGTGGTGTGTGTGGTGTGGGGGTGTGTGGGTGTGGGGTTTTGGGGTGGTGTGGGGTGTGAGGGTGTGGGGGTTTGTGGGGTGGGGTGTGGTGTGTGTGGTGTGTGTGTTTGTTGTGTGTGGTTTGTGGTGTGTGGGGTTGTGTGTGGTGTGTGTGGGTTTTGGTGTGTGGGTGTTTTGGTGGGGTGGTGGGGTGGTGTGGTGGTGTGTAGGTGTGGTGGTGTGGGGGTGTGGGTGGTGGTGTGGGGTGGTGGTGGGGGTTTGGTGGGGGTTGTGTGCGGTGTGTGGATGTGGTGGGGGAGGGGTGTGACGTGTTTTGGTGGTGTGGGTGGTGTGTGTGGTGGGTGTGGTGTGGGGTGGTGGGGAAAGGGTGTGGGGTTTTGTGTGGTTTTTGGTTTTGTGAGTGGGTGTGGTGGTGTGGTGTGGGGTGTGAGGGTTTTGGTGGTATGTGGTTTGTGGGGTTTCCCTTTTTTTGGGTGTGTGTGGTGTGTGGGTGTGTGCGGTGGGGGGATCGGTGTGTGTGGGGGTGTGTGGTGTGTGCGGTGGGGCGGTGTGATGGTTTTGGGGTGGAGGGTGTGTGTGCTGTGTGTGGTGTGTGTGGTGTGCGTGGTGTGCGTGGTGTGCGTGGTGTGCGTGGTGTGGGTGTGGTGTGAGCGGTGTGAGCGGTGTGAGCGG
>JAODUO010000456.1:7500-20000 GCA_025642075.2 Ridgeia piscesae
ATGTTTGAATGCAATACAAAAGAACTCACACACACACACACACACACACACACACACACACACACACACACACACACACACAATTGCAGAAAACATGGCGGAAGGCCGTACAAGCATGCAGCCGGACTAGGTGGATGGTAAACAGGGACCAAGCAAGTATAACAGACTGACCGATAGAAATATTGACATAGATAAACGCAGATAGAAATGCATACACATTGAAAGACATATTGACTGGCTGGATGGCGGGTTGACCTGCCTGCAAGTGGACCGAAAGACCAAAATTGACCGACCCGACACAACCCGACACAACCCGACACAACCCGACCCAACCCGACACAACCCGACACAACACAACCCGACACGACCCGACCCGACACGACACGACCCGACACGACACGACCCGACCCGACACGACCCGACACGATCCGATCCGATCCGATCCGATCCGATCCGATCCGATCCGACCGGACCGACCGGACCGACCGACCGGACCGACCGACCGAACCGACACCGAACCGAACCGAACCGAACCGAACCGAACCGAACCGAACCGAACCGAACCGAACCGAACCGAACCGAACCGAACCGAACCGAACCGAACCGAACCGAACCGAACCGAACCGAACCGAACCGAACCGAACCGAACCAACCTGATCGATAGTGAAAAGGTCAGTTGACAACTTGTGTAGAGGCAGGCACATATGCAGTATCGTATGAGCTATCCGGCTAAATGGCACCTACATTTTAATAGGACAAGTACAGAGGATGCAAGATAAGACAAGTACGGAGACAGAGAGAAAGAGAGAGACGGTGAAGAAGACGGACGTGGTTTCTGCAGGAGGTCTGGCAACAGGTGCAGTCGTCGGTATAGCAAGTGCAGCATTTGTTCTTGGACTCGTCGTTGCAACCATTGCCCTCTTGTGTATTCTGAGGTATGTTGGTGTGTGTGTGTGTGTTACCTTCTGTTTAAACATTATAAACAATAATAAACAATTCTAGATGTATCTTTAAAACAAGAACGGAAACATCACGCCTTGTAGTTTTTAAGTGAGACATTACATTCAGAGTATTATATTGATTTCATTAAAAATATATATTATTTTATTTTTATTATACTAACTGTAGCAATTCGTTGTAGAATTAATATAACAGTAGACGACATGTCCAGAATAATATAAGCAATATGTTTTCATGTTACTTATACCTTGGATTTGATTACGTTTAAAAAAATATTGATGTAATGTGTAGTCAACTTATCAGGGTGAGTAATACTTATTATCCATAACACAAATTGCTTAGGTAAACGTTTTTCTTTTCAGAAAACGATTAACCAGCCTCACCATAGTCGCAGACGAACAGAAACGAGAGCAAACGTCCATTGAACTTGATGCAGGTAAACGTATTGTTATTGCAGTTAGACCGGCATGTTTCGAAGTCGTTCTCTTACTCGATAGACCTTTGAATACAATGACCAATGTTTAGACCATACAGAGTTTAGACAGAAGACCCACAAATCCATCTAAGATGTCATAGGACATACATGTCTCAAACGGTTTAATCAGCCCCTATGGAGACCCTATTCGGTGACTTACCAGTCGTCATACTACACACGCTATACTGCACGCTACATACTAAAACAAACAACGTTATTCCTTTTAGAATACAGATCTCCATCATAATGCTATAACAAGTGCATTTCGGAATATATATGACAACTGAGACACATACATTTCAGTGACTTAAATACCAGACACGTTTTTACGTACGTACACACAAACACCACACACACAACACAAACAAAACACCACACACGCCACACGCCACACGCCACACGCCACACGCCACACGCCACACGCCACACGCCACACGCCACACGCCACACGCCACACGCCACACGCCACACGCCACACGCCACACGCCACACGCCACACGCCACACGCCACACGCCACACGCCACACGCCACACGCCACACGCCACACGCCACACGCCACACGCCACACACACAGGTGCACTGACCGAGAACTGAACGAGAGAATATATTTTTACCAGACGTTTTCCGTGATGAGGAGGACTACGAACCAACTGCAGCAGCTGAGAATGAGAATGTGTACGAACGAACGACACCAGTTCCTGTACGAGACGACTACGTCAATGTCAACGTGTACGACATGATAAAGAACTGACCACTTGTTGCTACGACCAGAGCCGTCAACCGAGATGGAAACAAACACTGATGTCACCTAATACCGTAGCCTACTGTGGCGTTATCGTTCACTGGGACACATCTGGTACATTAGCACCAGAAGACCAGTTAGCGTACGAGCACACATTTACTTTGCCTTCTGATATTGCTTTCAAATTGAGGTATATTGTATTGAACTTTACGGTATAACCTAGTAGCTGACATGTACCGGAAACCAGCAAGTTGTGGCAACTAAACATGGTAGTTGTGTCAACGTGTACACTGTACGTAGGAATGGCACTGTAGTAGCTATGTTTCTGTATGAAGCTGTCTACTAATGTGTATTAAGTTACAATCTCCTAGAGCTTCACCGTTTCAGCTTATTAAACAACTGTTTATCTGTCGCATGTAAGTAGAAAGTAGAAAGGTAATCGCATACCTACCAGCTTGTAGACCCACGAGCTCTAATGTTTACAGTGTGTAGTCGTATGCTTCAACGTTACACGGTTTTGCTTTCTTACAATTTTGTTTTCCTTAGCATTGTATAAATAAAAGCTTAGTTCATATAAATATAATACATACTTACATTAATAACAAATCAATATGAAAACAAAGTGCGTATATATATATATATATATATATATATATATATATATATATACGTGTGTGTGTGTGTGTGTTGTGTGTGCGTGTGTGTGTGTGCGCGCACTTTGTTTTTATATTGATGTAATGTTATTGTTAATGTAAGTATGTATTATATTTATATGAACTAAGCTTTCATTTATAAAATTATAAGGCAAAATATGTATATATATATATATATATATATATATATATATTTATATTTGTTATATTAAAATGAAAGCTTAGTTCATATAAATATAATACATACTTACATATATATATATATATATATATATATATATATATATATATATATATATATATATATATATCGTTAAGTTGCAACGGTGACCAGACTCGGAGTTCACACCATCGCACTATCCTGTTTCCTCATAAACAAATTCAGTTCTACCGCACTACACGAATTGAGTTGTTTTGCTCCGGAATGTTGTCACAGATTTCACATACTAAACATAATTGATAATACATGTATTCTTTTGGAAACATAAAAAAAAATTTATGTTGAAATGTATATTGGTTTGTACATCGATGAATACACACAAATACATTAGTTATGTGTAAGATATGTAGTTTCACACCGCCAAATGTGAGAAATAATGATTTCGCAGTGACAAGATACTTCCCGGGCAATTTTACATGACCATTATTTCGCTGCGTAAAAATGTATATAAACATATAATTGATATATAAATAATGTTATAAATGTATAAACCAGTGTATAAACGTTATGCAAAATACAGAAACGGTCGATAGCATTCTAATAAATGTCAACATCCTAATAATAAAAGATGATATACGTGAGTTAAACTGGACGCACGAATGTAGTAACGTCACTCGAATGTGTAGTTACTGTCGTGTGTAGATACGTCACTCGAATGTGTAGTGATTGTCGTGTGTAGATACGTCACTAGAATGTGTAGTGACTGTCGTCTGTAGATACGTCACTAAAATGTGTAGTGACTGTCGTGTGTAGATACGTCACTAAAATGTGTAGTGACTGTCGTGTGTAGATACGTCACTCGAATGTGTAGTGACTGTCGTCTGTAGATACGTCACTAGAATGTGTAGTGACTGTCGTGTGTAGATACGTCACTCAAATGTGTTGTGACTGTCGTGTGTAGATACGTCACTCGAATATGTAGTGACTGTCGTGTGTAGATACGTCACTCGAATATGTAGTGACAGTCGTGTGTAGATACGTCACTAGAATGTGTATTGACTGTCGTGTGTAGATACGTCACTCAAATGTGTAGTGACTGTCTTGTGTAGATACGTCACTCGAATGTGTAGTAACTGTCGTGTGTAGGTACGTCACTCGAATGTGTAGTAACTGTCTTGTGTAGATACGTCACTGGAATGTGTAGTAGCTGTTGTGTGTAGATGCGTCACTCTAATGTGTAGTAACTGTCGTGTGTAGATACGTCACCCGAATGTGTAGTAACTGTCGTGTGTAGGTACGTCACTCGAATGTGTAGTAACTGTCGTGTGTAGATACGTCACTAGAATGTTTAGTAACTGTCGTGTGTAGATACGTCACTAGAATGTGTAGTAACACTCGAATGTGTAGTAACTGTCGTGTGTAGATACGTCACTAGAATGTGTAGTAGTTGTCCTGTACAGATACGTCACTCGAATGATTAACGATATGAAGTCAATTATCTAGTACCACACACCCATAGCATATACGTTCTCTCGAACGCGAAGAGTTAGTAGTATCAGAACGCCGCATATATCACAACATTTGATGCGAGTCGTTCTGTCTGTCCACCTTAGTGGCAGTTCCTTTGTTCTGAAGGAATGCACAACCAGGAAGTGACGTCACATCTCGGGCTCTATGCCAAAGCTAATCCAGTCGTCGTCTTGTTGTGTGACCGACAGCGGTATATCCGGCCACGGTCCGGGCGACGGACCGCCGACCACGAACGGACAGTCGTCGGCGATGACACGGAAGGCGGCGTTGTCCCGCGCCAGATGTTCCAGTGACCCCAGCAGCTCTCGCGTCACCATCGTCCCGCTGACGTCAACGAGACAGAGACGCGGAGATAGTGACGTCAGCTGCGCGAACGCCTCCCCTGTCACCCGGAAGCAGCCGCGCAGCAGGAAGTGACGCAGCGCGACGAGCGTGCGCAGAACGAAGGCGACGGCGTCGTCGGTGACGCGGCGACAGTGCGAGATGTCGAGGTGACGAAGCGCCGAGAGACCGAGACAGACGGAGTGCAGCCCGACGTCGGTCACCTCGACGGACCGCGACACGTCCAGGTGCTTCAACAGCGTCAGTTTGACGGCGATCTTGACCAGTCCGACGTCACTGACGCCGCTCTGGGACATGTCCAGACGTTGCAGGCGGCTGCAGTGCGTCGCGATGGCGTCCGTCGCTTCCCGGAAGTCGCGCACCGGACTTCCGGAAACGTCGAGGCGCACGAGGTTGGGGCAGAAGGCGGCGAACTGCGCGATGCGCATCTCCCACAACGGGATGACGTTGAGGAAGTCGCGCTGCCACTCAATGCGCAGGTCCGTCAAGTTGATGCAGTAGTCGGGCAGGTACGACAGCCGATAGGAGTTGCGCTCCAGGCCGAGACACCGGCTGATGTCGAGCCGCTGCATGCTGCGCTGGTGCAGTCGCAGTATCCGTCCAATCCCTTCACTCGTCACGAGCCTCGTTCCGGCGACGCGCAGACTCGTCACGGTGACGAGCAGCGACGCCAGGTGGTCGAGACCGTCGTCGGAGACGAACACGCAGCGCGACACGTCGATGCGGCGCAGCGCCGGGCACACTAGCGCCACGTAGCGGAGGAACTCGTCCGTCACCGACAGACAGTCGCTGACGTCGAGTGTCGTCAGGTGGCGCGCGCTCGCGTTCAGCGTCCGGTTGACGATCCGGTATTTCAGTCCGTCGCGTATGCGCAGCGCAGTTCCACGCCAGATGTCGCTATCGTCCGTCACGTGATGCAGGCGTCGGCAGGTGGCGCCGAAGGCAGCGATGGTGGCGTCCTTCGGTAGGTGGCTGCAGATGCGCAGGAGGATCTCCGTCGGCAGTCGGTCCAACGACGGGGCCTCCATCGTGTACGTTACCACTCGTTCCTCGGCTGGAAACATAATTTACACGACATTCCACTGCAAGTAGAATGTACACGACATTCGCTGGAAGCAGAATTTACACGACATTCCGTGGAGGCAGATTTTACACGACATTTCGCTGGAAGCAGAATTTACACGACAATCGCTGGAAGCAAAATGTACACGATATTGCGCTGGAAGCAGATTTTACACGACATTCTGTTGGAAGCAGAATTTACACGACATTCACTGAAAGCAGAATTTACACGAAATTCCGTTGGAAGCAGAATTTAGACGGAATTCTGTTATGTCAGCTGGATCACTCGGAATTAATTTGGAAATCATTGTACAGAAATATTTAATCGAACAATCGAAACTGTATATGTTTGTTCATTTGAAATTGCCACAAAAACATGTTTTAGTGGACGATAATGTTATGAAAAAATAAGTAACATAAAACACCAGTCAATTTTGTGTCATTAATAATAGAATGTTCATTTTATTTAAACACGCGTGCACACGCAACGCATGCGCACAAACAAGGTTCATACGCATGCACGCACGCACGCACGCAAACACACACACACACCAGACACACACACACACACCCACACACACACACACACACACACACACACACACACACACACACACACACACACACACACACACACACACACACACACACACACACACACACACACACACACACACACACACACACACACACACACACACACACACACACACACACACACACACACACACACACACACACGTGGATGTCTCCGTAAATGGACAGATTACGCTACGACAGACTACGAGTGCAATGATTATGCGAGGTGTTCATATAGATAGTGTAGCTTAGAAAGAATTATAAAAAGGGCACATGTTGTCTGACCTGTTTTATCGTGGTCAAGCCAGGCCGTCGAAACGTCACCGTCCGGTCCAATATTTCGAGCGTCTCCAGCGGTCAGCTCTGTACATCGATGCCCATGGCATGGGTCACTCAACCCTTCGGGAGACAGTGCGGTGTCACTGTCAGTCGCCGTAATATCTCCCAGGTCAGTTGGGATGACGATATCGCTCGCATGAGACTGTATCAAATCCCATCCTGCAGGTAGCGCTGCAGTGACGACAGTATCATCCTCTCGGCCCACCATTGACGCCACCTGTCCTTCATTCTCTGACGTCACTTCCGAGTGTTTTGAGATTTTGTCCCACGATTGTTGCCGTTCGATCTTTATCAAGTCAGTGGCGCCACATTGCGGACACATTTGAGGCATTTTACATTTTTGGTGCTCGGGTGCAGATTTATTGATATCCGGTTTTGTTGGTTTTTTAATTCTTTCTCGTAGTGCCGCCCTAATACGCCTTATCTGCCGAGTAAGGACATAACCGTTAGGTTAGTTAGCGTATAAACACATGACAAGCATGCAAACAGATGAAAGCGCCTTACACGACTAAATATCCGTTTTAGCTATAATTAACTTACCGTTTTTGACATTTTCTTTCACTATTTGAATAATAATTCCTTCCGCTTTTTCGTTGTGATCGCAGTAAACGCTTCTATTTTTAGGGATTAGTCAATATAACGTGGTATGTGACGTCACGATGCGACGTAATAAACGAGTGTACGCTGACGTAACAAAAGTACACGTCAGAATCGCGCAAAGCTGTGTAACTATATCATTCGCTCTTAGCAATCAACATTTTCTATTAGCAGTAATTTATTTGATGTTTTCTTGATGACTGTTGCATATGCTCGATGATTTCTGCAGAATATATTATTGTCTGCAACAAAGTTAGACATTTTTATTAATACATTGGATAAAGGAGTACTGTACTGATACTGAAGTCTGAATCCACAGGTAACGTTGGCTGAAATTTGATATTATATATATTGATATATATATATATATATATATATATATATATATATATATATATATATATATATATATATATATATCGTACACAGCACTGCACACTCCGTGCCCCCCAATCCTGGAAGATTAGTGTGATGGGGAACGGAGAACCAATACCTGGCTGCCTGATTCATAGAGTCACAAAGTACAAAGGGTATAAGGATGTCTGTGTAAGACTTTCCTTCCCAGTCTTACCATTTCACCAAGACATGTTTCGTCATAAAAATGGGACTAAGTTAGGAATTTTCCACATATGTAGCTGACTACAGCCCAAGAGGTGACAAGGCAACAAAAATTTCGTGATTATGAATGTGCGCGATGACTAATGATTATTAAGGATTCAAAATAATAGTTCTCCGGTTACTAGACTAAGGCCAAATTGCATTTTGTTGTCATTCTTTTCTTGGCATCACTGTCGTCTAGGGTGAATTGATCATGATTTCCATTTTCTTTTTTCTTCCGCAAACTTTTCTGCCATTGCGTTCTTTTATCTGCTGCTCTTTTTCTCAATTCTTCTCCCACTGTTTCTTTGTCTCTTTATGCAATCCTCCATCGCAATTTCAGTCTTCCTCGCCTCCTTTTCCCATCCATCTGCTCTCTTTGCCAGTTTTCATCTCCCATTCTTTCCATATGACCCCCCATTTCAAACTATTACTCATCAATTTCATTTTAAAACTTTGTTTCACTTCAACCTCCACTCTCAGTTCACCCATTCTTCTCTTATCAGCTTTCTTAATTCCCAAAATTCTTCTTACCAGGTTAGTTTCGCAAACCTGGACCTTCTCCTGTTGTTTCTCTGTTAATGCCAACGTCTCTAGTACGTTCGTGTACCCAGAGATAACACACGAGCTGAGCATATTTCCTTTTTTACGTAATATGCGTTTATCTCCCATCACCCCTTCGACTTTCCTCCAAGCGTTTTCCCCTGTTGTAATCGTCATTACAACCAAAGCAATTTATCTAGTCGATTTTGCACAGGGTAATTGAGACTTCCTATGATGAATTTATAGATTGTAATAAGCAGCAAACAACGTTATATTTGGGAAGTTACTGCTTGATCGCCAACGCATCGTCATCTGTGTTATGGTAGGAATGTTTAATTATTGTTTAAGCAGAGTAAGTGACTACATGTTGGTATTTGTCATGGTTTTTGTCAGTAGGTTTGGGAGACGTAGCATAACGGGTGTGGTGGCCGGCTATAGGTGGATATTATTTCTAACTTTTGTGCCTTCTGTGAATAGTTTTGCCGAACTGCCAGATACATTGGTTAATGAACTTGGTTGTCATGTCATTTTAAGCGAGTTTGGTTTGAATTATATATATATATATATATATAATATATATATATATATATATATATATATATATATATATATATATATATATTCAGTATTATACACACACGCGCACGCACGCACGCATGCATGCGCGCACGCACGCACGCACACACACACACACACACACACACACACACACACACAACACGCACGCACACACGCACACACACACACACACACACACACACACACACACACCACGCACACACACACACACACACACACACACACACACACACACACACACACACACACACACAACACACACACACTCACAGAGTTTGCTTGGTTGTCAGATCCCCATGCATAATCCTGGCTACGCCACGGTGCACATGTCAGTGCATCTCCTATATTTTTGTGATTACTTAATTAGACCTAATTGCGCAGTTATTCGATTGTACGCACGCGAGTTATGATCTCGCATAGCTTCGGTTATCTAGAGTCCGTGCCAACGTTTATTGCCCTCGCAGGGACCACTAAATGCCAGGCTAATCACTAAATGCACTTATTGTAGGCCTGTTGAAGTTCATGTATACATGTAATGTGGCATATCTCGTAGCAATACAACCACGGAAATGCCCAAAGAGTATCCCCGTGCATAATCATGAAATACTAATAAAGCAACAGGACATTCTAGAAACAATTACCAAATAACTGGCGGTCACAAACGCAAAGCATACGTTTCCCCTGCCGGTGTGAGGGGGCTGCAAGCGTTGCCACCTCACGGAGTCTGGGTAATCCAGCCTAACTATTTTGGCTGCAGCATAGCCTCGATTAACCAGGCTCCGTGAGGTGGCAGCACTTTGTTTTAACCCCCTCACCTCCGCCTGGTAGTTTATGCTCCGCCGGTGTTACCACCAGGGCAGCTTTACCCCAGGATAGGATAGAGACGCTGTTTGGCTCTCATGCTAACTATGAAATAAAAACTAAAATCAGGATAAATTTTTATAAAATAATACTATAGTATTAAAAAAATATTCAACATTAATCTTATATTCACACAAATAATTAACAGAAATACAAATTTGCAGTTGTTTATGAAGCAGATATTATGGCAGGGTATGCCTCGGTTACTCAGGCTCCGTGAGCAAGAGTCGGTTAAACGAGGCTAGCTACAGAGTAGTCTCGCTTAACCGAACGGGCGGCTGTGGAACTACGCCGAGAAGACAGTCTGGTTACTTAGTCGGCTTTTTTTGTTTATCCGCGTGATCTATATAACGCTGTCACCTCACGGACACTGGTTAATCCTGCCGTAATTTAATTTTTATAAACAATTGCGAATTTGTATTTCTATTTATTTTGTGTTAATATAAGTTTAATTTTGAATAGTTTTTACAATAGAGCATTATTTGATAATAAAAAAAAAGTATCCTTATTTAATTTGTATGTTATTCGTGTGGGGCTAAACAATGCTGCCACCTCACGGATACTGGTTAATCCTGCCGTAATTCTTATTTTATAAACAACTGTAAATTTTTACTTATTTTTGTGTTAATATAAGTTCAATGTTGAATACTTTTCATAGGATATCATTATCTTGTAAAAGTCTATCGTTATTTTAATTTTTATTTCGTAGTTGGCCTGAGAGCCAATCAGCGTCTCTACCCTAATCTGGGGTTAGGCCGTAACAAATGCAGAGCCTTTCTTTCTCCAGGCACAGTTGAGGGGCTTAAAAGTGCTGCTACCTCACGGAGCCTGTGTAACCGAGGCTAGCTACAGAGCGGCATTGGGTCCCTGGCGGATGTTATTTCATTAGTACATTTTTCTTCGTTAGGTGGCAGCAAACACATCGCTTATTGAACAAAGCAAAGGTGTTTTTTTTGCTAACAGGGTATATTCGTAGAGGTAGAGTAGCGGGTGCGTTGAAATAAATTACTCAACTTTCAAAGCTATCATTGTGTAGCAGCCAAATATATCTAAATTATGCCAAATTTAGTACATGGTTTATTTTATAATATATTGTATTATAATCCCTGTATGTAAGTTTGCTTATATCAGTGTTGATAGAACTAAATTCGACGACCTACCATCATGTTTGTCCACTGTCCGATTCTAGTCGGTGTTCGAAAACAAATATCCCTGGACAATGCAACGTGACAGTTTTGTGTTATTTATAGATAATGTTATGTAATGTATTCAAAATCTACTCATGCCCCGGTCGGTCGGTCGGTCGGTCGGTCGGTCGGTCGGTCGGTCGGTCGGTCGGTCGGTCGGTCGGTCGGTCGGTCGGTCGGTCGGTCGGTCGGTCGGTCGGTCGGTCGGTCGGTCGGTCGGTCGGTCGGTCGGTCGGTCGGTCGGTCGGTCGGTCGGTCGGTCGGTCGGTCGGTCGGTCGGTCGGTCGGTCGGTCGGTCGGTCGGTCGGTCGGTCGGTCGGTCGGTCGGTCGGTCGGTCGGTCGGTCGGTCGGTCGGTCGGTCGGTCGGTCGGTCGGTCGGTCGGTCGGTCGTCGGTCGGTCGGTCGGTCGGTCGGTCGGTCGGTCGGTCGGTCGGTCGGTCGGTCGGTCGGTCGGTCGGTCGGTCGGTCGGTCGGTCGGTCGGTCGGTCGGTCGGTCGGTCGGTCGGTCGGTCGGTCGGTCGGTCGGTCGGTCGGTCGGTTCGGTCGGTCGGTCGGTCGGTCGGTCGGTCGGTCGGTCGGTCGGTCGGTCGGTCGGTCGGTCGGTCGGTCGGTCGGTCGGTCGGTCGGTCGGTCGGTCGGTCGGTCGGTCGGTCGGTCGGTCGGTCGGTCGGTCGGTCGGTCGGTCGGTCGGTCGGTCGGTCGGTCGGTCGGTCGGTCGGTCGGTCGGTCGGTCGGTCGGTCGGTCGGTCGGTCGGTCGGTCGGTCGGTCGGTCGGTCGGTCGGTCGGTCGGTCGGTCGGTCGGTCGGTCGGTCGGTGGTCGGTCGGTCGGTCGGTCGGTCGGTCGGTCGGTCGGTCGGTCGGTCGGTCGGTCGGTCGGTCGGTCGGTCGGTCGGTCGGTCGGTCGGTCGGTCGGTCGGTCGGTCGGTCGGTCGGTCGGTCGGTCGGTCGGTCGGTCAGTGGTCCAATTCAACCATCGTGTCGATACTTTTGCAATTTCGTTCACAGTACTTTGCCTGTGTCTTTCTTTTTAAAGCCGCTAGCCCATTTTTTATGTCAATGCCAGAAAAAGTACACAAAATCATCCCACGCAGTAAATTGGACATGGCCAGTACCATAGTCACTGAGCCGGATCTTGGTTTTTTCTAAATTTCCATTGCCGGAATAATCATAAAAATGATTGCGGGCGTTTACGAAAAAGAACATTCAACAGCTGCTCGAAGCATTTGTAAAACATTTATTTTGTATGGAACCATGTAGACGTCGAGTTGTTAACCCGCCCCCACATGGGCGG
>JAODUO010000456.1:25000-47500 GCA_025642075.2 Ridgeia piscesae
ATTATAATAATTTCTGGCGCTCGGTACTTCGCCGCCTATACCAGTGCGTCGCCGTGCCATCGACTTATCGCGGACATGTGGCGGGGCAGCATGCTACCCCCGTCTCGAGCAAGCGTCGAATGTGGGTGAAGATAAGCAAGACGCTGCTGCCTCCGAGCTGAGCTGCCGTATCACGCAAAGCGACGCCAGATATCGCCAATCTTGCTGCCGTTGGACTCGCTCGTATTTTTGGATGTACGCGGCCGCGTCATAAATCGGAGTCCACAGTTGCTGTAGCTGCGTTTAGCGAGTGAGTCGCTCGGAAAACGGATACGTTAGCGACTAGGGTGACGCGTGGCGAGCCAACCCCGGATATATTGCGACAACGACGTATTTACCCAGCGACGTCGCTATGTCATGACTGCGCGTGCGGGTGAGCCACTGTATATGGACTTTAACACGGACGTCTTGCAGCTTCAGCGACACGCTTGAAAACGCCCGGCCCGGCCCAAGTCACAATGCGCCATTGACTAGCCAGTCGGGACGAGTGAGTTTGCGTGGCTAACTTTACTACACCTGAACAGGTAAACGCACGGATACAAGTCCACGGGATTCGTTATTGATTAGTACGAGACTTGAAGCCACGATGGGAGCGAGAAGTTGCGTTACGATCGCGCTGTTTGTGTCACTTTGTGCACTCGGTGAGTGAAATGTTGTTGTTGTCGGTCGTGTATGGCCGGCGATTTGTCACTCGACGTTGTAACTAGGCCAAACCGCTGTCGCGATGGGCCGCTTGCATGCTTTGTGTACCAGTGTCTCAAGCGTCGGTTTAAAACTTCGCTGGCGTGTTACCTGTCCTATTGTCTGTCGTTTCGCTTGTTTTAAGGCCAACGTTAAGAGTTCATCGTTGTTGCGTAAGAACGGTCATGTACTGTCGTAGTGGCCAAAGTTCGTAGATTAACTGCGACTTGAGTAATGGCGTATCTGGGATGCCCCGAAAGGAGAGGTCAAAATTAAATGCTGGTGCATATAAAAGCGTGATTAGTTTACCATGTAGTGGCGCAATACGTTATTACAAGAATTTATTACCGAAGCCAAATGGGTCATAGGTCAATGTCCCCCTCCAAATGCTTGGGTTGATATAATACGCATTGTTGTGATAATAACGACATTGTTGTTTTGATTGAAGCATGGAGTTAAGAGAAACGTTATATAATATACAGCTATGATCCATGTTGCGTCACAGGACCTGTGCTTTTAATTATTTCCAGCTTTAGGTAGTTTACGTCGAACATCTGTGGCAAGCTAGCAAGGGGTCAGTCGGTGTAGTACATGTCTATAATCGCATATGGACGTGGGTCAAGCCGCAGATTACTGAATCTGTGCTGCGTGCCCAAAACGTGACCCTTTGTCAAACTTGTGTGACGTGTGTAGCTTGTGTAGCTTCAGTACACGACTTTCTCGTCTGCTACGCCCCGGTGTGCTGACAAAGACAGCATGTGGAGATACCATAAATACACTGGCATTGTCAACTCAAACAGGTGTTTAATATATATGGGGAAGAAATGGGTTAAAGTATCACTGAATCGCGTCCGTAGTGTAGAATCTCGTGTCAACAACTACCCCTGCCGTGACCTCCTTAATGCCACCGACGGCGGAAAGACGAACTGGCGAGACGGTTTGAAAGGCGACTGGCTCTTGCAAGATCAGATAACATCCCCCAGGCTCTGTGCGCCTGACTGCAAGAATATCCCAGTTGGTATACAACATGAAGGTGTGGGTTACTAACTTAATTACTTAAGAGTCCGATGTTGATTATGATGTCACCAGTAATTGGAACAATCACGGCCACTTGTGATTCAAATGCGTCATTGCAATTACTAAAAATGGTTTTACTTTCCTCTTGACTTCGGTAATGTTTGCTGCAAGTCCTTACAACCAGTCAACTATCGCTCCTAGATTGCTGCGTCATGAGCTCTTTATAAACATGGACGAAAACAGTAGGTATATAAAAAAATGGCTGTAGACAGTGTAGAATAGCTGGCGCTACACAGTGCGCGGTATTTATATCATAGCCAGTGAATTGAGCGTGCTGAAACCTCTAACTAGACGTAAGTTAACACAGCTGCAGGTCGAGTCCCCTGCCGCCAATACACGGCGCATTAGAGTCCAGCGGTTTATCCACACGAGTCTCGCCTAATAAGCTCTATTTGTAGGAACTGGCAAATAAATGCACGCAGTACATTTCTGCATGTATGTATAACTGACTTGTCTGGCATCGAATACACGTTGCATGATCGTTGATAAGGTTTTGTAAACGTCTACGTTTAGACCATTCACGCAGACAATGTTGTTAGCGAGAGTATAGGACAAAATGACCTGTCTACATAGTACCTATGTAGTATAGTGTATGCGCTGTGGCTATTTATACGCTCATGATTGCTTCGTCATGCACGAACTGGCGCTAGCCCGCTGAAATTTGCTGAAACTTGAACCGCGTTGTCTTTTGTCGGATAAATCCCCAGCAACTCCAGCCGCGCCACTTCAGAATACTTTTATAATCTAATGGTCACTATGGTTTATTGTGGACCCGCTGTACAGCATTTCGGCCTCGAGGCTGCCAGATTAGTCACTCCCTCTGTCAGAGTCAGCTTCTCGCCAAACCCTTGATTACACAAGACGCTGCTATCAGAAAAGGATTCGATAGTGTTTGTGCTGGTTTCCTACGGCCCGTGTTGCGGAATTATCTCTGACAGCAACTGTGGTATTAGCAACCCGATATACCGGGATCAAGATAGCCGGAGAACCTATTGCAAAATATGGGTGTGTTGTGTTTTTTGTGTGTGTACGTGTTGGAGTTGATCGTACAACAAACACCACATGTGGGGAGGAGAGGCTGAGTCACGTACGTACGTACGCACGCACGCACGCACGCACGCACGCACGCACGACACACACACACACACACACACACACACACACACACACACATCTGGCGTCCCGTTGACGACTGCGGACGAAAACGTCGAGGCATAACCCATGTAAATATCCATGGATGTCAATTAGAGGGAGGAAGCAATGAAAACAGACCTGGCCTTATCGGCCATCAGGTGTTCGCCCACGGACGGTAATTGATCTCCCGCAGAGCTCTCCCCGGGCCCCGGGGGACTTCTTATGATGTACATGAAGGGATCCGGGGGATTCGGGGGGCCAACCCCCAGGGACGCGACCCACCCCTCCCGTAGGGTCGGTACCAGTCAGTGAATAATCCTTGCGATTGCTATCATTCAGTGTGCGTGCGTGCGTGCGTGCGTGCGTGCGTGCGTGCGTGCGTGCGTGCGTGCGTGCGTGCGTGCGTGCGTCGTGACTCTTGCAGCTTTCTTTGACATGCAGTGGCTGATTTTATGCAACGTTTTTATTTACACACACGGTAGTTCAAAACGATTACTTTTGGTAACTATTCCAAATCCAACGGAGATTTGCGTCCACCTCCCCGTTTCTTACATATCAGTCTGCGACTAATTACGTGTTCACGTCAACTTATTAACTTGTTTTCTCTGTAGTTATTTCGTTCCTTTGTAGCTGCATGGTCACTTTAGTCAGTGCTAAAGGCAACACCATAAACCTGTGCAAATTCGGCGAACATTTAAGATAATCGTCGTTAACCATGCTGAAAACTGTCCTGGCCGTTCCTAAAGTAGACCCTTCACCGACTCTCTAATGGCGCCGTCATCGCTCAGTCAGCCGTCGTGGCATCATCCCGATACCGCACCAGGAGATAAACTCCACCATTAGTTACTCGCGGATGTCTGATCTCACGGGGACTGCTACACGATGGTACAGTCGCCCAATGTCACGCAGTGTTGTGGCAGAAGAAAGTCTTGCACTATCAGCAAAACTCAAATAAAATAACGAAGTACGACCTTTGTGCTTCCGCGATATAAATTACGCTAGTCTTCTATCATCCATTTCGCGTCCATTGAACGACTCGCCGGATGTTCTCCAATCAACGTCCATCTTCTATCTGCAGTTTCGCTCGCTGCTTTACCCAGGCATACAAATGTGGTCCGTGTTTCACTTTCTTCCCTGTCAGATGGTTTACTGTCCGGTGCACAACATCTCTGTCTGTCCCAGACTTTCTAAAATTCTCAAGTTTTAAACGGTGTCTACCGAGTGACTCTATCCACTCTACTGTATCGTATGTCACCCGTTCTTGGACGTCTGATTCACGATTTGTTACAACCGTCAGGTCGTAGGCGTCGGCGAATCGTCACTTGATGATAATGTCCTATTCCGGTTCCAGCTGAACATCCTGATTTAGGCCACTCCTATGTCTCGGGCTGATGTTCAAGTTAATTGTTCTTATGCTCGTTCTCTATACATTGCTCTGTAATACAGAGTATTCCAGAGGCAGGCATTGTGCTGATCCGCAATAGTGTGGCGTAATAAAATTAATGTTCGTGTAATTCCATCACAAAACTGTTTCCAAGCTTGACCTATGCGTCTATAGATCGTATTGAGAAATGACATGTACACGTGGACGAATCTTACATACTAACTACACCAATCAACAGAGTGGCCCACGTAAGCGCTTAGTGTTCGGGGGTTAGCAAGAACACCGAATGAACTAACGCACGAATGATCAATGATTAGATGTGTGTTTAGATGTTGATGAAAGCGCAGCTTATCGCGACCAATATTGACACACTTTATGCGTATTGAGTCTGATTCTGATTCTGATTTGTTGTCATGACCCCTTACTGGGACATCACGCGCTGGTAGTCTGGGCATTAAGAAACTAAACAATGTCAATGTCAAGCACACAGAACAACAGCCACGTTGTTTGCACTGGATTATGGAACCACTACCATTAATTAACCAGGAAGAAAATATTACGATTTATTAAAATGCCGACGGCGAACATAACAGTGAAATGAACAAAGTAACACGCACTATACTGACCTTGTTCAATTGTTTTGAATATAGGTTATACGCAATGGCGCAGTAACACGTATAATAATGTAATACGTTAATATGTCATAAGCATTGCAGGTAATTATTAAAAGCAAGTATATTGCTACGTCATTGCACATAACAACAGCAACGTTGCTTTAATTCCCACGGTGAAGCAAATGCCGCCTAGTCACAAGAAACCGAAGTGTCGACATAATCGACCCCTTGGAGATCGATATCGAGGTTCAAGTTGTCTCGTAATCAATGCATTCACCAGTTTGATCCGCGCTTTGACGAAACCATGCTGTGTCTCTGCCCAAGTTGATCCAGGCAGACAGCCATCTTGTATCGATAAGTCCCTGCGTCAGTGGCAAATGTCACCCAACTGTTTTTGACACCGTAACTGCTTGCAGTGACCTTTTCGGGGATCGGTTTATTTCGGCTCTGCGCAAAGCGTCATTTCTAAACTCCATTCGTATCATGCATACCGCGATATTCAATATAATTCAGTATAATAAGCCAAGACTAAAGACGCGCGTGTTGTATATAGGCCAAAGAAAGATGGATTTACCAACCGCGTGAAATAAACCGGTAGTCCTTTCACAAAGTAAACAGTAACATAGTCATATTATGCATTAATAATTGTGTTTAGACGTTCTTTTGTTTACACTGGCGCGGTAAACAAAATCATCCCTACTATTCTAACTACGCATTTGCAGTTATGTGTCAGTAAGCGTTGACCGAGATGTCAATCTGGCAATACTTCATGACACACACACTCGCTGTGTCGACTTTGCACTTACCTGTACGCGTCAACGGTTAGCAGGTGTTGTGATTATGCAATAACATACACACTAGACCGTCGCCATGGTGACGTATTGTACGTTGTATTTATAGCATCTCAGGTGCTAACATTATTCTGAACTGTTTTATTTAGAAGTGAAAGCTAACGATGGCTTTACTTGTCGGATGCAGTCGTACTTTCGTATGTATGGAGAATTAAAATATCAAAGCAGTATATTGAACTGGAGAAACATTTCGAGCAATGTTATCCAATTTCTTTTAAAAGAAGATACAATCAGAGTAATAAATAGACACAACTCTGAGTTACCTCAACTTAGATTAACTACTTCATCGTGGGACATTATGTCTCTTAAGTGACCTTCCGTTTCTTCATCGAGTTGCGAGTTCCTTCACCCACGGGCTATTACCATTACATCTGCTATGCCAATCTGCGGGGCTACAGAGCACATATGTGTGACATGACATGTGTTTATATCGTTTCTCCCATTCGTGTTATACAAGCCTTTCTGGAATCAACCGTAAGCTTAGCCATTGAACGAAACAGTATTCCCCAAAAGAGGTTCGTTTTACATTTTGTTTACCGGCATGCTCTCAACATTGTATGTTCGAAGTTGTCATTTTGTCATTGTTGTCTATTTATTCCCAATTTTCAATGTAGTTCTACTTCAAAGCAGATTATGCTATCATTACAGTACACAAAAAACTACCCATAAAATGTCCTGATAGACGTGTCGTGGAAATAAAGACACTAGACCCATCATAATAGTGACTGAAACCCGTCACTGTTACGTCAGTTTATGTCTCTAGAAAAACAACTCTATTATGTTGTCCTTCACTGTAGCATATTCCCATTCACTTTGTCTTTGTGTGGTTGCGCTGTTATGCAGGCATTTGCCACAATACACATGTCTGCGCATGTGCTGCGGAATTTTATCGACGGGTACTGCGTCTTTTTGTTTAGGTGCAATTGACATTTTTTAATCACACCTGGCTGTCACAGTTATACGCGAGTAATTGGGTGCATTTTGACGTGATACTCGTCGACCGTAATGCTGATTTTGATCTGAACATTCTTCTCATACACGGTGATGCTGTTTTTATCTATGAACATTAAAACTTTGCAGTTGCTAGACAAAAGGAACAACCCTCTTGCACAGATGTTGTCACGTGATAATCCATTTACGTCGATGGTGTTATTTGTAGCCATAATATATTGCAGGCAAGATTACTTCATGGAAGCATAATATAATTCACCCTTATATTCTTTTGTTAATACTCATTGCAAATTCAAGTTTTACTACATGTTGTAACTGTACTATTGACCACTTAACGTGGCAATATTAGGTAGGGCAATTTAGAGAATAGTTGGCATCCGGATTGGACCGTTACAAAAAGCGTAAAGGATTCCTCATAGGAATTGTACGATTAATAATTACAATTTATTATTATTATAAAAACGATAACGGATTATAATTTTGACAAACTCTCGAGAATCCCGGTATGTGTAGGACAAAGGAATATATTGAACAACGCTCACTGGACACTGGTTGACAGATTTAAGCGACAAACTATGGTCTAGTTTATCTGAGGACACGAAGAGGTACACTCCCCCTTTATATAAGTGACCCCTACAAAGGAATGCTTTTGGTCGTTCTAGCTGGCTCAACATGTAAGTGAGGTCGTGAACCCGTCTGCAGGTTCAAGCACATGTTGATACTGTGAGCACAGCTAAAGGTTTGTCACCTTATCTGGCAGCGATCTGGAGGGTCGATGTTGACCCTGCTTAAGTATTTAGGCACACACATGGGCGCTTGGTACACACACGGACATCCCCATACCCACGCACGCGTATGTGGATGTCTATGATTGTGTGGGTTTGCGTGCGCGTATATGTGCGTGCGTCTCCCTGTATGTGCGCGTGAAACACCTCATGGAATGCAGCAATCTGCAATCTCTTCAGGCAAGACAAATCACACCGACAACCACGTAATTGTATGAGAATGAGCAGCATTGTTTTTATCTGTGTAATGTCCGTTGGTCGCTGGTACGTGGAGACGCGATGATAACAGAAACTTGCTGGCACGGCGAGACAGTTATACGTGTCTGCTGTTTACCTTTGAGGTGTCGAACACGGGTATTAACTAATTGGCAAGCGAGTGGCGACGTGCACTTAATTATATTTACACGACGCGAATATGCTTATCTACACAACTTGAATCGTCTTGCCATCTCAGACGTGCACACCCGAGCCGACGCGACGTTAATTCAACACAGGCGTACAGCAAAACTCATTGCCTGACTGCGTCATTCCTGTAACTCGTTCCGGTCTACGGTTTCCACATGTTTGGGGGTCAAATCGTCTAATGTATCCCGGTTTCCAGTTACGTGCTACAGCGAAAGCCATGCTCCATGCCAGCAGTACTCTGCCACACGTTATCGGATTTCCGCCAGTCGCTCCAAATTCGAGGACCCCAAGGGAACATGGGTGACGTGTACAATGTCCAGGATTAGAACTTTATTTAAAATGACTGCTCTTCTATGTGTCGTGGTCAAAGACAGTGTTCGTACGTTCGTTGCGATCTCTCGTCAGTTGCCGCTACCCGACTGCACTGAGGTAGTCATGTGGAGCATTCGATGATGAATCACGCGTCCGTCAACGTGAAACTTGCATCATCTGTGCACGCGAGCAGCGACGTGATGACGTGACGTTATGTTAGCGCACGAAATGGAAAATTGTCTAGTTTAGTAGATCATTAACTTCTAACCTAGGTTGATCAATCGTGCGCCGGCGATCCGTGACATGCACCGGGAGATTTTCATCAGGTGTCAATCACACGGAGAGGAAAACGTGTCTTTACAACATTGACGATGGCAGTCATTCAGAAACGTCAATCATCCCATCATAGAAAGTGCACACATGCGCTCAAGCAGACGGTTAATGAACATAGGAAGAAGGGCATAACAGCATAAATAGAAGCACTGATAGCTATGCAAATATATTATTGTAATGAAATATGTTTTCTTTACAAGCTGAAGGTCGATTCTGTATGAAGTACATCCATGCATGTACAAACCGTTTGCATAACAAAATGCTGTTGTCAGTCAACACGACTAACACCCAAAGGGCACATGTGTCAGGTATACTTGGCGGATGAATAGTATATTGTTAAACACACGCGCGCGCCACCACGCACGGCACGCACACACACACACACACACACATCATCAACACACTAACACCAAACACATCATATATCAACACACACATATAACATATATATAAATATAAAATATATATATATATATATATATATATAGACAGATAGACAGACAGACAGACAGACAGACAGACAGACAGACAGAGAGACAGACAGACAGAGAGACAGACAGACAGAGAGACACAGAGAAACACAGAGAGACAGAGAGACACAGAGAGACACAGAGAGACACAGAGAGACAGAGAGACAGAGAGACAGACAGAGACAGAGCAGAGAGGCAGAGAAGGCAGAGAGAGGCAGAGAGAGGCAGAGAGAGGCAGAGAGAGGCAGAGAGAGGCAGAGAGAGGCAGAGAGAGGCAGAGAGAGACAGAGAGAGACAGAGAGAGGCAGGCATACGGACGGACAGCCAGACAGACAGACAGAGGCGCGCGCGCAAGAGAGAGATAGAAGAGAGAGAGAGAGAGAGACAGACAGACAGACAGACAGACAGACAGACAGACAGACAGACAGACAGACAGACAGACAGACAGAGAGACAGAGAGAGGAGAGGAGAGGAGAGAGGGAGAGAGAGAGAGAGAGAGAGAGAGGGAGAGAGAGAGAGAGAGAGAAGGAGAAGGAGAAGGAGAGAGAGAGAGAGAGGAGAAGGAGAGAAGGAGAGAAGGAGAGAAGGAGAGAAGGAGAGAAGGAGAGAAGGAGAGAAGAAGGAGATAGAGAGATAGAGAGATAATAGTCTTGACACCTTCTCACACTGTCAGCCTCGCCCAGTGAACCGTTAAGCTGCCAGAGTAGTTCCGTTGGCTTAAGCGTAAACGCGCCAGACGTGGTCACGGAGATTCTTCGTAATGTCCGTTGAGTACTTCAACCCGCCTGTACGTGTCTTGTTGTGCGTCCGTTCTGCACGAAGACGTGTGACGTGTCATAGCAGACGTCTGCGTTAACTATTCACGAGGCTACGGCTCTACTTAGCATAACCATTACCCTGGTGTTACTTGCTTGAGGCGTTGTTTTAATGGTCCTGACGTTTGCGGTTTCGTGTAAACAAGGCTGTCGAGCGTAGCGTGAGCGCGAGAATATATAACTATAGTATACACTTTTATGATGATTACATTCGGTAAGAGGAAGTTGGGTAAATATCGGCAAATTATGGTATACATTCCGGTTCGATACCACATGCATTTATGTGAAGCACGCAAGCATGAATCGTAACACTTAAAGTTGTTGCAAACTTGGACATTTATTGTCCCTGGGAAGTCTGGAGTGATATGCAATGAACGTATACTCGTCGATAATTGTTAACAATATATTTATTATACTTCGCAACATTTACCCTTCAGCTTATAAAACAACTTATCGGTGTAGATTGGTCGATTGGGTCATGCATCGCTACAGAACAGCTGGGTACACTTTCGTGAAGCCTTCCTAATTAGTCTTGATCGGGTGGCTGTGGCTGTCTAGGTCTGACGCCAGAGGGCACTGCAACTGCCGTCGCCAATCACTAATGTAGGTCAACGCGTTCCTTCTGGTCTCGACCATCTAACTCAGTTCGTTGGCTGCTAATTACTCGGTTTTGATTACGCCTAGTCGCAAACGACCTTATTTGTAATTAATTTAATTGCTAACTTAGACGTTACACAACAGTCGGTCTTGACCAGTTCTGGTTCAGCATCTTCTCTCGGAGTCTCTCCAGATGTGAAAACGATGAAGGCAGGAATTAGTGCAATGTTCAGGCCATTAGGTCGACAGACATCACGCAGATGTTGTGAACGCAGAGCTTATGCGTCTACTCGATTTGCGAGGTCATTAAAAACAGGCCTACAGCTAATTTAATGATTTGTCACGATTCGAGGCGATAATGGATCGGAAATAAATTACGCATTGATCTGTTCCGTGGCATTTCTGACGTGCCGGGATGAGACGCACTAAGCAGCCGCTGTGGTGACACTGTATTTGTGACACTAACAGTGACAACTGACGAGAGCAACACACGTGTGAAAACGGCCTTGACATTGACCTATTTGACACATGAATTACCGTCACCATGGTAACCGCGACGACACATATGTGTCTGTACCGATGAGGCTGGCACTATAAATAGGCACACGTACACAGTGCCAGGTGAGCGTTCGTTACCTATGCCAAGTGGCTCGCTGTAATTACTCACGTATATCCCTGATGATACAAGCATACGTGATTTGCGGGGTTGAGTGACTTCAGTCACCTCCGACGCCATCCTGCTGCTTATCTATTATTCACGAATAACGGACGTCCGGTCGCCCGGTTCAATGGAGTTATTAAATGCTGCCGGACAGAGTTCCTGCCATCAACACGCGCACGCGCACGAAACAGAAAAGACACCATTTGATAACATTTAAATTTATTGCCGGAAAAAAACACCGATAGGCCTACTATGAGTAATATTTACCGTAAATAGGTATTACACTCACATTTGTGTTAATACAAATGTTTCTGTTATATAAAGCAGTATCACTTCTGTTTAAATACATGTAAACAAATAAAAAATATCGTGTCTTAATTCAGCAAGGTTTTAATTTAATTCGAACATTTCACATATAGCTAACTGGCCTATGCAAGCGGTCGTAAAAGCGTTATACTTGTTAATTAATAGGTTGGTAAAATCGCTAGGCATGTCTGGTTAAGGGTGAATATACGAATATAGAACAAAAATAATTATAATCACACTTAGGCATGTAACTGATTAGCCATAAATCGTCAGTGTTACTAATTTGGGAGAAGTCCGACCAAATAATTATGCAAAGCCATTCATACGTATGGTTGAATTTGAATCATCAACGCATACGTCAAGGTAACAGAAATGGGTGGTACTACGTGTCCTGAACTTTGAATTGCATCAGCTAAATTTTTATTTAAAAAGTCGTTCCGTCTTGAAGTCATAAACCATCTACCGCTACAATTCATGACTTAGACATACTCAAGTTTCAACCCGTGAACCGAGCGGCCTCGGATCCACTCGCGCCAGAAACGGCCTTCTTGTTCAGCCACGTGGAACGGCTTGACGCATATCAAGAAGACTGTATGTTACGCGTGGATGAACACAAATTACACCACCCTTACGCAATCATTTGATGGGGTTAGACGTGAGGACGACTCTAAAGAGTGCAAATAAACCACACGATATGCACACGTCCTTGTGAAAGTTGTAGTATACAGGTCACATACAAAATTAATTTATCGAAACGATCACCAAACCTCCACCGTTAAACCTCCAGTGTGTGTAGTATTAATGTACTAAGTGGTAATGGTGTTGTGATATATGTATATTCTTGCTGTCGGCTTTGGGAAACATAATCTTGCCGTCGTGTAACAAGAGAGACTATTTACTACTTATTCAACGCTTATCCGTAAGCTCGATGTGTACTTAACTAATGGTTTTACGCGAGCATATCCATTCTCCGGATACCTTGTGTGAGCACTTGGCCACATTCCGCTTATACAGTGTGTCACATTGCTAATCTAACCATTATAATGTTGCAAAAACATGGTTTATTTCACAAAATGTGTTTCCTAATAAATGTAGTCCATGTCGGAGAATACTAAGAGATTCACTTTATAAACACACAACTATAAAACCACACGAAACAGTATTACAGTTTTGTGCGTGCACGTGACGCTAACTCAATGTGGTATGTTCCTGTTAATGACTACGGCATGTGTGGTTAGCATGCTTTTGATCAATGATGATGCTCGCCAGGGGCAGATGCAATATTATTGACGTAGCGTTCTGCTAATTGCATGGAAGTTTGCTATCATTGGTGCTTCAAAAGTAGGTCACTTCGCAATTGGATGTTATGGATATACTGGCAGGGAAATGTTCAACAATATAACAGACCAGAGAAGTGCATAACGATATATTACGAATGGATGGGGAGGTAGAATAATAACGTAGGTACTTACTAAGCAGATATAACGAAGGCTGGTAACGCCAGGCACACTGGATACACAAGATTCTTTCACCAGCTAGGAACACGTGTCCTCTGGCATTAGTAATCATCGTTACCTTTTTAGTGTTTCCGTCTCCGGGTTGTGTTGGCGACTGAAAGATTTGAACAGGTACTTTGCTCTACTCAATCCTTGGTTTTGACACGCCTATGAGTCAAAGAGAACTTTGGCAAGGCAGGCAATGAATTCCCAATATTTGTTTTGCATTGATAGTGTTATACTAGACCTATGACACGCAGAAGAGTCGCTGTAAAGCAAACAATAAACACTGCGTCAAAGTCATGGGTTTAATCTCGCTGTTGCTAACAAATGTTTCGTATGTGTGTTTTTGTAATGCTATCCGTTAGCCACATTGGATCTTCCATTTCATACGTATGAAACGAAATCGACACGTTCCAAATGATCGAGTACTTTCCATCGTGTTGCCATATTAGTTAGATAACTATTTTGTTGACAGTTTCTAAGTCATCGGCTGGTTTCACCTTTTTGTCGCAAGAGCACACAGTTCAGTGACCTCACGTAGCGGAAAGTACAGTGGTATTGGACGGTCTTCAAAGGCGATTTAAATAGACGACACCACCTGTGAAAACATGCTTTCTTGCCTCGGCATGAAGTGACATGTTTATCTCTGGTCTCGCTTACGATATTGGATTAACTAATAATTACAGTGTAAGACTACGTGTTGTCAATTAATATCCGCTGTGTATTAGTTGCGTAACTTGTTAAAAGTTGCAAAGTCACGAAATCCATACGACCCACTATGTTATCGTTGTGATCTCGTCGTAATATCGTCACGTTCGCGTAAACAACTTGGCTCTTTGTAGAGCGTTCGACGGGTTAACTGTGATTGTAGAGGTAAGATGTAATTGAGATATATGTCACTACTTCGAAATAATCAGCGCTCACGCTCAAGGCGCTTTTTATCTTAACCTCCTGGTAGACGGGTACTACTCATTGGGAAGTTTTCAGCCACGCTGCAATTAATACACAAATATCACACACACACACACACACACACACACACACACACACACACACACACACACACACACACACACACACACACACACACACACACACACACACACACACACACACACACACACACACACACACTCGGCTGCGTTACTTCAGCTAGAAGACAGTCTGGTGACTTTGCCGGCTTTTGAATGTTATCCGTGAGGGGCTAAACAATGCCGCCACCCCAAGGATACTGGTTAACCCTGCCGTAATTCCTATTTTATAAACAACTGCAAATTTGTATTTCTGTTTATGTTTATGTTTGTGTTAGCATAAGATTAATTTTGAATAGTTTTTATAATACATCATCATCTGATAACCAAAAAGAAAAAATGATTTAATTTATTATTTCAAATTCGACCTGACAACCAATCAGCATCTCTACCTTAAACTGGGGTAAGGCCGCCCTGTCGGTTACATCGGCTGCCCAGGCGGAGTTGAGGGGCTGAAAGGTGCTGCTACCTCACGGAGTTCGGTTGGTCGAGGCTAAGCGTAGTGGACGAAGTTTCGTAGGTTTAAAAACGTTAGAACATGATTGAGAATCCATCAACTTGACTACAGCGCCTCATATAAAATAAATTTGTTTGCTATGTATAACCGCTCTTGAAGCAGTGGGCATATAGAAGCCTACCCCATGTCAGGATATTAAAAACACAAGGATGTATTCCGAATAAATGTCTAATATATCGTCGGGAATCTAGATATCCTGATCAGAACCCGGTATCTTCTGGCACGTAGAGACTGATGCATTAATATGAATACGAAATGCTAACGTTCTTTTGGTGAACATAAATCAATTGAAGCAGAGTTAAGACTTCAACTTGTTCCTAGCGTTCACAAAATTTTCGCCTCACGGATCTAGCTAGACAATGATTGTTACTTACTTGAATCGTTCTGTATTGTCAAAGACAAAAACAGGGATACTCATTACTGGTTATTATCGTGACTATTTGTGTTAAATGCAACAATATCAAATCATATTATAATTATTAGTATGAGTGACATAACTTCCGAAGAATTTAAAATCGATCGAGCAGGATACCACGAGAAATAACACAAGTTGCTTTTTAACATATCACAACAGCATTTGTATTTATGCGTATAACCTTGAAGTAGAGGTTTATATACTCATTTGTTTGTAGAGGTAATCAGTGCAGCTGTGAGGTAGAGACACTCCGAGTCTCGCAAGACTGTGGATGGGAATTGTATGCAAATATTTCAGATGTGGGTAGAGAACGTTCAGGATACGTGAAAGGCAGAGACACGCTAACATATCGGTGGTAGATGAAATAGGAATTTGGCTACCCGGAGACGGTCAGTTCTAGTCCGGTAGTTAAAGAACTCTGGCGGAGTAAGCCTAATGAGAGAGAAGACCAGAGCGATTGACCATTGGCCGCACAGAGAACCCCCACGACGAGAGAATAATGTTGAATGGACTGGACTGGACTAGACCACATTGGGCACCAGATGGCTTCGACGTGCCTAGAAGAGAACGCAAGGAAATGATTATGGTCCAACCGGGGCTGTACCTGCGAAGCGGAAGCATCTCGCACAAAAACTAACAGACACCAGAAGCGATTGCTATTAACAGTTAAAAACAGCCGTTGATAGAATGCTAGAGGCAAACGTCATCGCGATGTTATCTCCACACTTCCGCTCATCGTCTTTATCGCATCCCGTTGCTTCGAAGTGTTATCAACTAACCAGATTGGCCAACGTATTTTAAGTTCTGTGCTTATCAGCAGTCTCACTGACTACGGCTTAGTTTTTACTTTTCCATCTTAGCACCGTAACATTGCACACGTACCTACGTACATACACTCATACACACAAGCGGGAATACATGCACGCACGCTCGCGCACACATGCTTACATTAACGCATGCATATACACGCATACACACGCATAAACATACACAGACACGCACACATATATACACACGTACATACATAGATACATACATACACACACACACACACACACACACACACACACACACACACACACACGCACGCACGCACGCACGCACGCGTGTACTTATAAAAATATATACACACTTTTTTATTGTCCCTTAAATGCAGGTAGAGCAAGTCACTGACAACACTGGCGCATCGCTGCAACACATGTCTATAACATTTATTTGTCCGAAATACACAATACACCAGAATAATTGTTGCAAAAACAAATAATTAGCACAAACCACAATATTCTGTATAGCGGACCATAACAGCGATAATACCTAGTTTTTTCCCATTATGTGACCGCAGTGTCGCCACAGGGTAGGTAATGTGGGGATAAAGTGCTGTCGTCTCGCGTCAATCACTGATCACTGAATCTGTTCTTTCTTATAGGCACCATTAAAGGCGACCCACAGCAACAACCGCAGCAACAACAAAATCCACCATATCAGTCGGACGAATCGCAGAAATATAGGTAAGCAGCTACTAAACGTAGGGCGGACGGGCGGGCGGGCGGGCGGGCGGGGGGCGGGCGGGTGGGCGGGCGGGCGGGTGGGCGGGCGGGCGGCAACCATCTATGAAACTGTGTCATACAATGTTTTTTTCTGATACAGTGAATCTGAGTACACTGACTACAGCTCCAACAACGAGCAAGAGACGATACAATGCTACTCGTGTCACTACGAGATCCGCAACGGGCACACGTCAGGCATGGAGGGCTGTGATAAAGGCGGCTTCATCAAAACCGGCATCCCCGATGTCACGTGTCCGGGGCCATGCGCTGTAAGCACATCCTGTCGTAGGACATTTCACCTGATTGGTAGTGTGGTGTGTGTGTGTGTGTGTGTGTGTGTGTGTGTGTGTGTGTGTGTGTGTTCGTGCGTGCGTGCGTGCGTGCATGCGTGCGTGTGTGTGGTGTGTATGTGCGTAGGGTGAGTGCATGTGTGGGTGGGTGTCAGAGAAGGGAGAGAGAGAGAAACGGGGAGACGAAGAGACAGAGGGAGAGGGAAAGAGAGAGGGTGAGGGGGAGAGAGAGAGGAAAGAGAGAGACAGACAGACAGACAGACAGACGGACGGACGGACGGACGGACGGACGGACGGACGGACGGACGGACGGACGGACGGACGGACGGACGGACGGACGGACGGACGGACGGACGGACGGACGGACGGACGGACGGACGGACGGACGGACGGACGGACGGACGGACGGACGGGCGGGCGGGCGGGCGGGCGGGCGGGCGGGCGGGCGGGCGGTCAGAGAGAGAGAGAGAGAGAGAGAGAGAGAGAGAGAGAGAGAGAGAGAGAGAGAGAGAGTGAGAGAAGGCGTATTGGGTAATAGAGTAAAGAAATTCATTTTTTTATGATTTAGTGAAAGTCAGTCATTAAGGCATGTGGAGCACTTAATGACTCAGAAACATGACGATGTTAAATGACCTCTGGCGCATTGTAAACCTCTCCTAAAACGGAACTGTGATACATATGTGGAGGTTGAGCAGAGATTTATCGAGGTGGAGCAGAGGTTTAACCAAACAAATCTGGTAGTCTCCCATAAATGGGAAGGGCTGGCGGGAGGTGATCTCTACAGACTCGAAATAAAGACCCGTAAAGGACTGAGTACCCTAAATTAATGTAGGTTACTGTTTCGATTGCAGACGATCTACCAAAAGTTGGGCGACAAGCAATTTCTGCTAACGCGGAACTGTGTGCCATCATGCAAAGAACGTTGGACTGAGACCGGCACGACGGAATGTTGTTATACGTCTTTTTGCAACGCCGCAGTCAGCCACTTCCGGTCGGCTACGTCTTACGTCTTTGTCGCCGTGTTTGGCACGCTACTCGCGCTTGTACTACGGCGATAAACCGATCGCTGCATCTGTTCTACCACGGCTAGACGTCTGCACAAGTCTAGGGCGTTGCCAAATATCGTTTTCTACTCAATGACTAGATTGAAAAAGGTTAAATGACATAACTTGTACATAGTGTATGGGCGTGAAGTTGACGGCGTGAAGATGCGTGTGTATTCGGATATTTAGTGGTCGAGGGTGTTTCTGTCGAAGTATGAATGAGAAAATCGCACCACCGGCAAAAGAACGTTCGGTGTATGTGCGTGGCGCCTTTGTCTATGCAACTGCGAGGTTTGGTTGTCATTACATTCCATTTATCGGGTGATAGGAATTCTCATTTTCACCTTCGAGTATCCACGTACCTACCACGGAGCAATGCTTGTAGAGGTTTATTCCGATAGCAGTGCCAGCCATCGTGGTGACGTCGGAAACCAAATTAATATACTTCAATATCATCAGATTATTGCAAAACAAATCAATCCTTCTTTCAGTGTTTATATATATATATATATATATATATATATATATATATATATATATATATATTATATTATATATATATAATATATATATATATTGATATGTATATATATATATAATATATATATATTATATGTATATATATATATATATAAACCGGCATATATGTATAATAATTTTATTAGATGTACAGAAGTCCACTTAAGTTTGCGCTTATATTCCCTACTTGAATTCTACTTTCACATGCACATCTTGGTTGCTGATGGGTCACACACTGGTTGACTTATCGCCTTCCAGTTAGTAATCAACAGTTTCAATATTGGTGTTCTGAAGCATTTTGATTCGAGTTATTAACAAATAAACACAGCGCTGTGATTACCGTTATTTATACGTGCCTGATCATGCCACAACACTGGAAATGAAGCATTTAAAATGTAGTTACTCTGGACGTATCTATGCAGATCTTGGCGTTGTGGGAACGCATGGCATTTTTAGCATACCGACGTGGAATTGATCAAATGACAAAGAAGAGTCAGCATATACAAGCGTGGATAATGTATAGGTTAGTATTGGTGTTATTACTGACATGCGATTCCTACTGTGTGTGGCCCGCTGTCGCTTTAATAACAGTTCTAATGTCGGCCCGTGCATTACATAACGACGGGAATATGACTAAAACAAGACACGTTTCCATTTGTCAAATCGCGGTAAATCTGGACGTAAATTGCATATTAACATCGCTCGCGTTTGCAAAATAATGTTTATAGTTACTACTCGTTTCTAATTATGCACTGTATTTTATAATAAAGTATCGTTCGTAGAATTCGGATAAATTGAAGCTACTAGAAATTGTGTATGACTGCTGCATTTGCAATCGCAGCAGCGTTATAGTTTACTTAGGCTGACAACGGTCAGTTACATGAGGTAAACGTAGAGATCTCGAGCACAATTTCAGTTGTTTAGAAAAAAAGTAGTTGTACGTTTCATTACGCATGAAACGCTATCGTTATTGCCTTTCAGATTTGGTACATTTTCATGTTTCTCCTATTCTTTCGTAATTTTTCGCTCTTATCAGGATTTTATTATTAGCCGCACGCTCAAACATGCTTCCTCGTCGTATAAGACGCTGTTGGTCGTTTTCGGGGATTAAAATAAAACGCTTTATTTTCTTGAAACGTGTGTGTTGTCTGTATTCAAGATGTTTAGTTGTAAACCTTCATATATATATATATATATATATATATATATATATATATATATATATATATATATATATATATATATATATATATAATATATATATAATATACATATACATATATATATATATACATATATATATACATATACATACATGCACATACACATACGTATGTATTTATATAATATATACACACGCACGCATGTATATGATATTCTTTTTTATTGTCCCTTAAATGCAGGTAGAGGTACTCACTAACAACATTGGCTCAACGCTGCCACACATGTCTATAACATTTATTTCTCCGAAATACACAATACACCAGAATTATTGTTGCAAAAACAAATAATTAGCATAAACCACAATATTCTGTATAGCAGACCATAACAGCGATATTCCCTAGTTTTCTGCCATTATGCGACCGCAGTGGCGCCACTGGGCGGATAATGTGAGGATAAAGGGCTGATCATGGAACACGTTCTTTCTTGTAGGCACCATTAAGGGCCATTCTCTAAAACAGACAGTTGGCTTTGGACATGCAATTTTCTTCATAGTCTTCGATTTCCGTTAAACTTGGCAGCTGGTGTATGTATGATGGATGAATTGTCAAAATATTTTCATTTAAATCCGAGAATTCACCAAATGGCAGCTATATAATTATACAATTTAATTATCGCCCGGTACCAAGGTTTCATGCTCGTTTAAGCGTCATAAATAAATATAATTTTTTTTTGAAACGTTATGCCTTTGTTCGGTATATATGTTGTTCTTCTTCATGCAAATGAATTATATTTTGTAAACGTATAAACCATGAACATGCGGTTTTGATTGTTGACTGTGATTCCGTACGGCTCGAGGTTGTACTTGTCATGATATGTCAAAACTTGTAAATGGCCAACAAAATGTTTTTTTTTTATGTACAATGCTTTTCACTTACGTCGCATACATCGTATATTCCAGCGGTAATGATAATTAAGATTTTTCCACTTTTGTCTGGACGACATTAAAGTTTGGTATCGGGCGTAACAATAATCGTCATAGTTTCGTATCGGGCGTAACAATCGTACGATAATTCGGCGACAACAAATGTGTATGTTCGCAAACCCCGCCTGTTACTATTTCCAAACTGGGGTCATCGGACCATAACATGGTTTTGCTTAAACACAAAGCGAAAACATCAGTTGATACTGGATGCGTGACACGGTTAACCGTAAGGTGTATGGGGCCAAATGGAAAAGCTATATTCAATATGGCTTTATCAGCCATTAAATGGCAACCCCTATTTAAGCTTGATTCATGGGCAGATCAGTATTCATATTATCAAACGGTTATTTGCAACCTGATGGAAATATGATTTCCCACTAAAATGGTTACGAGGCTTACGGCTGATAAGCCATGGGTCAAAGACTGGTTCAGAGATTTAGTACGTAACAGACAGCGAGCTCACATGACCGGTGATTTGAATCAAGCAAATATATTGCGTAATAAGGCCAATCGAGCCACTTCGAAAGTTAAGTATAATGTTTACCAAACACAAATTGCAGCAATGCATGAAGCGGGATCCCACGATTGGTGGAAGCATGTGAAAACAATAATGGGATTTAAAACAAATGGCAAATCATGCATGCAAAGTCCAGCTAACAAAACAACGGATGGTGATTGTGGATTACTGGCCAATACAATGAATGATTTCTTTGTGTCTGTGAGTAACCATTTGCCTCGGTTAAACAAGAGTCACAAGCCGTTAACGAGGAACTGCCGGATCAGTCTGTGATAAGCGCATGTAATACTTTTAAAGCCAACAAGGCTACTGGGCCTGACAACACTCCTGCATGGGTGTTAAGAAACCATGCAAATGTTCTCGCCCCTCCAGTAACTGCTATTTCTAACAATTCACTAAGAGAAGGTGTACTCTCTATGGAATGGAAAATGGCCAATGTAATATCGTTGCAACAACAACCGCAGCAACCACAAAATCCACAATATCAGTCGGACGAATCCCGGAAATACAAAGGTAAGCAGCTACTAAAGGTAACGATACATTATGCGTCTGCCCATTCGGCAGAAGTTGCTTAAACAGTCAGAAATGTATTTAAACAAATAATGGCATTACAAGTAAAATTGTGAAGAGGCAGGATATCGTTTAACCAATAATAAGCGCTTAGTGCTCCCATGTTTTTGACGCTGCGTAAAAAACTGAAAACGTATTTGTTTGGAATTGCTTTTCTACCATAACTTTCCATACTCCGATGACGTATGTTGTCTGTGCACGTTTATTATTATACGAAATGATTTTATTTGTTGTACATCTGAACTTGAATTTTCATGGATATAGGCGCTATAGAAGTGTTACAATTACTGCTATTATTATAAAGTATTTAAGGTCTGTCTTACCTTTGAGTCACAATTTGACTCGAATACTCTTGTAACAACTGTTTTAATGACATAAATTGTAACACGACTTTTTTGTATTTACAACGCACAAACAAATTCGGAACAAAAGAAGAGTAGTTAATAGTCTCCCCTCTAAGTCTGGCAACCAGGGAAGTTCATGACGTCATGCTTTCTATGACAATAGCGCTGTCCGTGTACTTTAAATTACGTGTCTTCAACAATATTGTTCTACTGACATGATATTCCTGATTGTGTTGGTACTGTTAACTAATTTATATATGTAAGTAGGTCAAATGAGAGACCTGTTGGTTTACTTTAACTTGTAACGTTAACGATTTGACTACACCGTAAGTAAAATAGTACAATCGGCTACAATTATACTCGATATACTCAGTACAGTGACATCTCCGTGTGGCGCGCCCAGTTTCACTCATCAGGTGGGTTCTGCAATGATACATTTTTCGACCAATGAGTAACGGGCATGTGTCCACGTGGACAGTGGAGCATGATCTAGCATTACAGACTGTAAACACGGAAGTCGAAACAGCTGCGTCTTGGTTTAACAAAATAGTAACTATCTTACTTTAAACTATTTTCATATAATTACAAGCAGCCGGGTTCTTTATTATTGTATATACATTTTTAGAAACTTTACTTTACACTGATAA